>CP119845.1:380000-437500 GCA_033953505.1 Leishmania tarentolae
GCTGTGGCAGCGACCATGACAAGGCATGAAGAAACACACACCGGCATCGCCAAGAAGATGGCACGCCTCAAAGCTGTCCCGTACTCGCTTGTGCGCGTGCGTGCGTGTGTGCTCTCTCTCATCCATGATGCCATCCATTCTTTCTCGGCTTTCCGCTCGCACCACTGCCTCCAGTGCTCGCTGCTGGGATTGTTCAATGCACGGCACCAGCTGCCCTCCCTTCCCTTTCTTTTGTGCTCTCTCTTCATTTATAGAGTCCCTTGCTGTTCACCTCCCCCTCCCCCTTCAGATGATATCGACTGCTGCTGTTCATGCGATGAACGCAAATAAACATATCCTTTCCTTCTTCAGGGGGTCACAGAACAAGTTGCGTGACTCTCGTCCGCCTTTGCGAATTCGCCGCGCCTCTCCTCCTCCTCCTCCTCTCTCTCTCTCCTTACTCCTTCCCTTCTTTGCTGACGTCTTCGCTGCGGCCAGCGAGCAAGCAGCAAGGCAAATATCCCGAACACAGGTGAGGAGGAGCACGAAGGTGCTCTGAAGCCCTATGGTTTGGCCGAAGGGGAAGAAGCAGCGAAGCCAATCCTGTCTCCTGATGCCTCATCCCTCTCGATTCGCCTCCCCTCAACAGCGATCCCTGTGCACCCAACAAAAATATACACATCTGCGCAACACTCGAAATCATATGCTCACGCGCTTCATGCCACGGTATGAGCTGCGCAGACGAGCGGCGAAGGGTGCCACATCCCGCCTCTCCCTCCCTCCTCTTCCCACGCTGCTGGTGAGTGAGAGCCGCCCGCACCCTGTTCAATACGACGAGAGCGCCTTTGCTTTGCCGGGGTGGTGCCCAGCCAGCGGGCCCGCGGCACTTCCGACGTGGGCCGGGGTCCACGCGTGCATCGGCGCCCTTCTCCTCTCGTTTTCTCACCGAGCTCCTTCATCTCCCCCTGTTGCGCGCCTCAGTCGAGACGCTCGATGGACGCTTGTCTGCTCTGCTGGCCTCGCTCCTGCTTATCCTGGCAGACTTCCTCACACCTACAAGGGTGTGCATGCGTGTCACCTTCTTTCCCTTCACTCCTTTTTCATTACACACACACACACACACACACACACGTGCTCGCTTTGGGCACTCCACCATCATGTACACCTCCACCTCTTTTACGGCTGCCGTGGTGGGCTGGACTGCCGACTTGTTGGCGTACAACGACGGCGCTATCTCCACAGAGGAGTAGACGAGCATCACGGGGTGTGCGATTACACACTGTGTGTGTGTGTGTGGCTCATCCTTCTCTCTACCTGCCCAGTCCCTTGCTTTGCTCGGTTTTCTCTCTCTCTCACACGCACATTGTACATTTTCGATTTTCGTGTGCCGTATCGATCTTGCGTGTTTGCAGGCATGTCGTCCTCTCTCGAGTCGCCGCTGCGCACGCTTTTCGGCGCGCTGCAGAAGAAGTACCCGCAGTACCATGACCACTTGGCAAAGGCGCACAAGACGGCGCACCGGGCCTCCGAGGCACTCGACAAAGCGTCCCCGTACTTTGCCAAGGCCGTCAGCTACGCCTCTGTCGCTAAGGAACAGTCTACGAAGCTCAACTTGGACGAGTTCGGCCCGATGCTTCTCGGCCTCGCACTCTGCTTCTTTGGAGGCTCCTACACCATGCTGATCGCTGTCGTCGAGACGGTGCACCTGCTCTGTTGGGAGGATCTTAAGTACTCCTTTCAGGTGTTGTATCACAACTACGAGCTGGTAGCGGAGCAGAACCGCAAGGACCACTGCGTCGACGCGAATGACAACAACGCGAGAGATGCGCAGGAGATGCGCGACACCGAGCTTCTTTCTCGTAAAGCGGCGCTGTTCCTTAAGTCGGTGGACATTGAAGCTGCTCAAGTGGCGGCCCGCACCATTGGCGCTGCAGCCATGTCGTCGATTGCGGCACTGCGTGTGAAGCTTGCCCGATCGCTTGCACTCGGCGGGTCTCTCGCGAGTATGGCGTTGACTTACATCCCGCTTGAAGCAACGCTGAAGGACGCGCTGCCAACGGAGCACAAGAAGTGGTCTGGCGCCATCGCCAAAACGGTGGCTAACATCATGGCAATGACGCTGGCGTCCATGATGAGTCGTGTCATTGTCATGTTGCACTGCTGCATCCGTGGCGCGCACATGTTTGTACAACACGCCGTCAGTGTTGCGAAGGGCCACGCGCTGCTGGAGGACGATATGACGCTGGAGAGCCCCAAGGCAAAGGCGTTGGTTGCCATGATTGCGGCGATGGGGCTTCTCTGGCAGGTGACTCACACCGATGCCAATCCATTCCCCATCAATGTCTTCCTCCTGCCCTTCACAGTCGCCGAGTACATGTTATTATTTGTCGTGAACGGCTTGCTCTTCGCTGCTCCGTAGCGGGGGTGGGGTGGGGTGGGGTGGGGGGCCGGTAACCACGATGGCAGCCGCGAAGACCTAAGAAAGCAAAGAAGAGGGAGGGAGGGAGGGGCGGGGGCCACGTGTGTGTACATGTGTGTGTGTGTGTGTGCATGTGCATGTGTATGTGTGTGTGTGTGTGTGCATGTGTGCGTGTCCTTTATGATGATACGTAATGACACAAGTCCCCCCCCCCCCCCCGACTCTCCCGCGCGCATTTGTTCACCTCCACATATTCTTTTCTCTTGCTTCTCGTCCTGCTCGTCATGACTGTCAGTGTCCTTCGAGAGTGTGTTGTCATGGCTGTGCGCTTTTCTTGGTCGTTAGATGTGGCGCTTGCTGGCTGCCCTCTCTAGCTCTCTGTCCTCCTCTTTCTTTGCGCTTCCGACGGTGGCACGCATGTGCCTTTGAACGCTCGTATCTTTTTGCCCTTCCCTGCATCCGCCGCACGTTCCAGCTGAAGGATGACCCATTGAAATTGGAGGGAGGACAAGACCGTGTGTACTTATCGGCAACACACACACACACACACACACACACACACGCACACACATGTGCGTCTCCTGGCGGGGGAGGGACGTACTGTGATGATTAGAGGAGTGGTGCGGATATTCGCAGGTTACGAAGATGGAACAAAAGAAAAGGGCAGTGGCAACGGTGCGGGTAGTGGTGATGATGCATGACAGCTTTTCCATGTTTGTTACCGCCTCCTCATACCCCGCCTTTTCGTCGCCTGGGCAGTCACGAGCACACGTTACTCTTTCCGCGACACGCTCTCCGTAACGAAGACTCACACGCGCGCGCTGATGTCCGCCCGACGTTGGTGTGTGTATGTGTGTGCGTGGTGGGAGGGGGAGCCAATCGGTCATCGCTTCACCCACACCGATACACGTACCCACGGATTTGGGTCGGCACGTGTGTTTTGGTGTTGCTGGTCGTCGTGTAGATGCACCGATGCGCTCGCCCAACTCTTCTTCCTCCGCTCTCCCCCTTCGTGGAGCTCTAACAATAACACAGGCAATATGTGGCACGAGAGAGAGAGAGAGGATGCTCACAACCTGAAGGTCAGTGGTGACGTAGCTACTCCCCCCCCTCCCAGTCATTCATGCAGCGCCATGAACATCTTTGCTGCTGAGGACATTGCAAGGGTGGAAGCAAGGTTTTCCCCCAGCCCCTTTCCTCTCTCGAACGCTTACCCTCATGGTGCATGCGTGTCGTCGTGTTCTATGGAGCCCTTCACCACCTCATCCTTTTGCCTCTCACCTTGCACATCTTCTTCGTTTCTTCACCACCACCGCCCTGTTTCTCTTCGTCTGCCCCCCCCCCGCACACTCACACATCGACGTCTACGTGACCCGCGCCCTTCTTCGCCCCTCGCGCCCGCTGTGAGCGTGTCGAAGAAGAGGAAGGGAAGGCGCACACCAGGAGGGCACAGCGACGGAACCTGCACTGACTGAGGCGCCCGTCCGTGACGTCGATCATCACCACTCCTCTGCAGTGGCAGCAGGAGCAGCAGCAGCAGCAGCGGCCTTCACCCATCTCCACAATAGACCCGCGCACGCACACGGCACTCACTGGCATCGGTGCACACGATGAGCGCCACTGCGTCGACTGTGCTGCTGGGCCTCTTCGATGGCTACATGTCCCATAAACGCGATCGGCTTACCTCTGAAACCAAATTGGGAGGCACACCAACGTATTTTCCCTCGTTAAGTGACACGGACAAGGAACAGATATGTCGCTGGACGAGCTGCGGTGTCTGTGGCCATGCTATGAGTCTCCTTACCCAGGCGTACAGCCCACTGCCCACAGTGCCGACAGGCCACCCACACCACCGCATGCTGTACGTGTTTGCATGCAACTCTGGCTACTGCTCTCGGCAGCCAACGAGCAGCATGGTGGCCTTTAGCGTGCAGGTGGACCAGGAGGACGAACAGGCGCTCGCTGAGAGCGCCGAGGACGAGGACGAAGACCAGGTGATTGAGACCGGTCCACTTCTGCCTTCAGAGCTGCCCGAGGCCGTACTGCCGCCGTGCTACATCTACATCGACGCGGAGCCGTCGAAGGAGGTTGTTGTGCCAACGGACCTTGAGCGTGAGCTTATTAAGATGGCGGAGGAGAACGCGCGGAGCACCGTCACAGATGAGGAGCTGCACCAGCTGGAGCAGACCGTGGACCTGAAGGACAAGAAAACGGACTACTACTACGAGAAGTTCCGCTCACGGGTGGCTCGCGCACCGAATCAAGTGCTGCGCTACTACGAGCGTACCGTGGGCGCATCAGCGGCGGAGGCCACGCCTGCGCCGGCGCGCGCAAAGGAAGTCAAACCAATCTTCATGAACCCGGACAAGGTGAAAGCGATGGTTACCATCCCTGCATGCGCCTGCTGCGGCTCTGCGCAGACAGCGGAGATGCAGGTGATGCCGACATGCCTGTACTACCTGCATGTTAGCGAGTACACGGCACTCGCGAGGGCAGATGCAGCCCCCATGGAAGCGTCTGCGGGGGCGCCAGCATCAGACAGCACACAGGACAATGCAGCCAGTCAACACTCACCTGCCGCATCGCTCAGCGCATCTACGGCGGTGTGCAAGGCATCTGCGTCGCCTAAGACTTCCACCGGCACCGAAAAGGCGATCCCTGCTAGTGTGGATGACGGCTGCGACTTTGGAACCATCACAGTGTACGTGTGTGCGAAGGACTGTGCGGCGCGGAGGCCTGGCGTGGTACTGCGTCGTGAGACACTGTGCGTGGAGGAGGCCCCCACCATGCGAGACGAGGAGCTGGCAGAGAAGATGGACGCTGCCAAGGCAGGCAGCGACAGTGCAACGCGTAAGTTAACACTAAGGGAGCTCCTGCACGAAAACGGGGAGGGAGACGAGGGCATGGAGAATGATGCGTAGGACAACATCTATGATGTGGCGGTGACGACGGATGAGAGCAACAGGTGTACATGGGAGGATGCAGTGAATGATGTGACGAGAGAGAGAGACGTGCAGTGTGACGGATGCTGCGCCCTGCTCTCCCCACCACCTCCTCACGTCTTCCCTTCCTGAATACGAGTCACAGCACCGCGCACGTCTCTCTTTGCCTACCTGAGCGCGCTCGCCTGCCTTGTGGTCCCTCGTCGCTCTACTCCACCCCCTTGTGCAGACGTTTCTGACACGATTTCGTTTAATACAGAGCATACAACATGACGTTGTGCTTTGCCGTCCGCGGCGCCTGGAAAGGCGTGATGTCAACAGGCCCCCGCCCACCCAATGCACAGGGACAGGGATGCCTATGGACTCGCAGGGACGGCCTTTGCCAGGCGCTCTGCCCGCTCCTGCGGCAGCGTGTGGCTAAGACCAACGCCAAGGGGCCGCTATCGCCGCCTCCTGCACTGCGCTTCATTTTACCATTTACCTTCTCATCGGTCATCACTTACTTCTTCACATTCTTTTCCTGCGTGGCGTACGTCTCTCCATTCATTGCCCTCACAATGCCTGTGCTGCGCGGAGCACACCTTTGTCTCTGGTCGTGTTGGTGACCACTGCGACGTGCTGGGACGGCTGTTGCAGTCGTTGCTGCAAGAGAAGAACATTAGGGGGAGCAGGAGGGGTTAGAGTACGCGTTTTCCAGCAAGGCGCAGCCATCTCCATGGGCGCTGCTGGCACTCTCCCATCCTACCTCAGTGGACGCATCAGCGAAGCGAACAAAACAAAACGCTGCTCTCTTTCCCTTTCCCCGTCGGCATCACCACGGGTGGCGGGCACCCACTTTCCCGCGCCGTTGCACACGATCCCTGCACATTGGGTTCCCTCTCCCCTCCTTTATCTTCCTGTCACGGACAGGGGAGGTATACAATACCATCACACACGTCTGCTCTGGCGTGCCGAATTCTCTGCGTCTTCTTCCATTGGGGCATGGGGTGGGGCGCTGTCACGGTCGCTGTGAACCTTCCCTTTGCCTGCCTCCTTGACTGTCGTGTAATCGAACTCTGAAGAGGCGTGCGACAGGTGACGAGGCGCGCGGACGGAACATCAGGAAGGAGTGCGACTCCATTCAGGGAGACCATCTTGCGAAGGCAGCGCAACGTACTCCCTAAGGGGGCGGGGGGACACGGTCTCTTGGCTGGATCTTGGAAGGCACAAGTGCGCGCGCGGCGGGTGGGGGAGGATTACGAAGTACTTGGGCAAGGCGCGGGGAGTGCGCACACAGGCTATGCCGTACTCGCCTTTGTCCTCGACGCACCACTCGGAGAGCGTCTGCAGCTCTGTGCGGCCCACTGGCTCTCACTCTTCCTTTTCCGTCTCGCACGACCGTCGCGTCCATGACCCATCACGGCATGGTGAGCACGTGATTGGGGCTCACAGCCCCCGATCGGTCGAATCCACGGAGACGCCACACCTGGATGGAGAGGAGAAAGCCCTATACAACGGCAGATGCACAGGCTCCAGTGCCAGCCAGCTGCGTCACCCCTGGGAAGATAGTAATGGCGATACCCATCGCTACGCAGTACCGGGTCTGTTGAACCATAGCAGTTGCTTCAGGATGCTTGAACACGTACGAGAGAACGAAGACGGCCACGTGATTGAGAAGGGTGTGGTACACGGCACTGCAACATACGGTGTTTCTCCCATTCTTCCGCTGCGATCAAGTACGCGGGAAGGCGAGACCGCGTGTTGTGACGTTCGCTCTACTTGTGCGATCGCCGGCCCTGCTTCTCCCGTAATTGTTGGTGACACCAGGGACTTCTGGGGGCCATCTTCCTCTTTTCCCTCGGCTGCTACGAGCCCGTCGCTGACGACCCCGCAGCGGATGGACGGCGCTTTCGCAGGCGCCCACGGCTCTGCTGCGCAGCCGCCAGATTCAGGGGCACGTTATTCCAAGGATTCACCTCTCACTTTCCCCACAGAGGAGATGGAGGCGGCACTTCAGCTGTACATGGAGAGAGGTGGGACTTACACGAGTGAGGTGAGTTCAGCGCCCCAGGCACTGCCGTGGTGTCCCACGACCTCGGCGCACGCTTCGCCAGCTTCCAGCGTCGCTGATCATCCGGGAAAGAGCACAACCGAGACGACGGAGCAGCCGTTGACCGATCTGGCTGTCTGGCTCAGCACCGTGGCTGCAGAGAAGGCCGCCGCCGTCGGTGTAGCTGAGAAAGACGAGCAGGCCGGTGCGGCTTGTCCATCCGTTGCCACGCGACTCACTTCAGCGGGAGTCCTACACACGGCACGAGGGCGACGCAACACGGACGAAGAGAACTCGGCGACAACGATGCACTCTTCCAATCTCTCCGAGCGGTCTACCCCTGCTCCCCTTGACCGAACGGCAGAGAAGCGGCGAAGCTTGGGCGACTGTTCGAGTGACGTTGCCGCGACTGGCGGTCCTGCTGCCGACAGCGCCGTTGTTGACCACGGCGCAGGCTGTGGCTCATGGGGAAGCTTAGGGGTCGCATCTGAAGTGCGCAACCGCTCTCAGTTTCTCGGCAATGAGAGCAATGACAGCTTACTGAGAGAGATCAGTGCTAGCGGGCATCATGTATCCACCGATAGCAAACTGGTTTATGGTGACGCCCACAACGACCCCACAAAGCGCGTCTTACGTGTGGAAGGCTCCCCCTCTGTCCCACGGCTGACTCCGCACCACAGATCAGGCGCTGCGCAGCACACGCCCCAGCAGCAGCAGCCACAGCAACAGCCCGTGCCCGGCTTTATAAGCAACACCGGAGCACTACGAAACTCGCTTTTATACTCGTCTGTGTCGCCGATGCAGCTCTCTCTGCATAATAATCGACGGTCTCATGTCACCGCCGCAATGCCCTCGCCGGTCTCCTCACCAGCGGTTGCCTCGGAAGACGCAAGAAAGATCGCTAATCACCCCGCTGCGTCGACGTTCGCTGCAGCATCTACAGAAACATCAGGTACGCACGCCATTTTCCAGCTTTGCTTGCGGACGCCCTCATCGATGACCTCCAGGACAATGAGGGTTAGCGACTGGCACGCGCTACTGGACCAGCTGCGGCAGGATGGGCGCTACAAGCTGCCACCACAGCCAATCCTCGACGACGTCGCCCGCACCATTGCGCACACAATGCACTCTGCAGGACATTCAGGCGGACTGAGTTTAAGTGACTTTGCCCGTGTTATACAGCGCCAGCTGAAGGAGGTGAGGGTCGACATGACATCGCCGCTTCCTCGAGATGGCACTGCCGACGACGGGACAACGACAGGGCAGGGGGTGGCACTCTACTTCCCACAACACCCCAGATATACGGTTACTGTACCGTCGTCTGCAGCAGTATTATCACCACCGTCTTCGCTTCCATCGAGAAGCAGAAGCCGGTGCAGATCGCAGACAAAGCTGTCACCGGTGATCGACGGAGGTCAGTGGCGTGTGCTACCAACATGGTGCATGGCGCTTGCCGGCCTCTTCCCGCTGGAGATGTCAAAGGTGTGCCCTGTGCCGGTGGTACGCTACCTGCGCAGCATCGGGCTAATTCGTGCGGTACTGGAGGCGATCATGCAACGCCTGCAGATCGAGGTGGAGGCGATCCCCGAGTGCGTGGCACCCGTATCGAGCGCAGACAGCAACCAAACACAGAACCCGTCCGAAGGCGCAACAGTGGAGAGCTTTTCACTGTTGCCGTCACGTGAGGCATCTGGGGGGATCCAGTCAGCGAGCAAGTTGCTCGCTCTGAGCGGCGCCTCTGCCGTTGCGCGTCCTGCCAGCGCGGCTGTCGTCACTGAAAAGGCTGTTGACGGCAGCGGCGACAAAAATGAGACATGGCCGGAACAGCCGATTTGGGGTTCCGCGGCGGCAGGCAGTCACCGCAGGAGAGCTCAGCTCTGTAGGAGAGCTGCTTCGGCAAACATGGTGATGGCACCCCTAGAGAGGGCTGGAGACGACGGTGCAGTTGCTGCCTGCAACCTGCAGGGGGTGAGCAACCGTAACGGCGGTCTCAAGGCGGGTGCCAATGCTTCCGTCAGCAGTGACACCCTCAAGTCGCACTACCTCGATCAGCGTCCCCTCGATGAGATCAGTATCTCCATTGTGGCAAGGGCCAAGGCGCGCCGTCTCATGGACATGCTCCGGCGCAATACTGTTCCAATGAACCGCTACGAGTGCTTCGCGCGTGTGGAGCAGAAGGATGAGCCAGTGCAGAAGGCGCTATGCTTTGTATCTCGGGAGGAGCTGAAGACGACCTTCAGTGACAGCGGCGAGGACAGCGAGGAGGATTCGGATGCGATGCCCGACATGGTTGCTGCTCTCACGTACCACCCCGAGGGGGAGATGGTTGCGAGCCGCGGTGGGGCGATCGCGAAGGGCGGCTGTGGCATAGACGTGGATCAGACCCACTCGTCTCGGCCTCCACCGCCGCTGTCGCACACGTCTGCCCCTAACGTGCTGCCTACTGTCATCATGAGTGCCATGCGTGCTTCAATGTGCATCGGCGGCCGGGCCTCGTCCACCCCGGCATCTCGCGTGACTTCCGCCGGCAGCGCCGTGAGACCACCGACATCCGTGCCTTGTATGTTCCGCATGAGCGGCGTGCTCTGCACTGCACTTCCTCGCAAACAGGAGGAGGCTCTGGTGAGTCGACTGAGCAAGCCGGTCTGCGACCCTGCCGCGATGAGTCTGCGCCTGACTTCTGCATCGAATGACCACACGGCCTGTCACGCTGCGGACACCACAGCCGCCGTCGGCGCATCCGACTCCATCTTTGTCAATGCCAAAGTGATTGAGGACCACCCAACTCGGCTAGCACCAGCACGACCTCCCTCTGGGCCGGTCCCCCAGCAACACTACCGACCCCACCCGCATCCGACGGATCACGAGTTGCCCAACGACGCCGTCTTGCCCAGTGGCCGAGATCCGCCGTCGAGGAAGGACTTCCGCCCGCCGCGCAGCCGCCCCGCCTCCTCACGGACGGATCGAGGCTACGCTTCTGTGTACCCTGCTCGCCAGCATCATGCGTCGTCGTTGGTGTCGTCCGACACCGGCAGCGGCGGCACCTGCACATCGCAGCTGACGGAGAGGCGAAACCGCGGCTTCCTATTCTTTGAAGTTCCTTCCTTTCTGGCAACGGCACCGCTGTCGTCGTCGGCGGCCGCTGCCGCTGCTGTGCGGCTGATCGACGGCGGCGCGCGATCCGCATTGTCATCGGGTGTAGCGATTCCGCCGCAACCGCCGGCCCCCCATCGACAGGTAGGTCACCATGTCGCGTCATCAGATGCCCATCGTGGCACCTCGAGGGCAGCAGGCTCCGCAGCGCTGCTTTATGCCAAAGAGAACGTCAAATCTGCAGGAGGCCGACGGGCTGGGAGCGCATCGAAGAACCTTGTTCTGAAGCCGGCCCGGCGCGGCTTGGGTTATAGAAGCTCAGTCCCTCAACACTCGAGTGATGCCCCACTGCACGGGCGAAGCACCGTTGATGCGCGCGTGGTAGAGGACCGTGGCAGGACGAAAGCGACCGATACTGCAGCTGCCGCACACCCTCCTGCTGCTTCTTCGCAGCCGCACATCTCCCTCTACGAGCGACGCCTTTGCCGTCAGCTTCAACTTGCATACGCTAACGAGCACACGTGCCATCGCATCAACTAAGAGACCGGAGGAGGAGGAGGAGTGAAGGAAGACACTGATGTGGTCGCATATCCGGAAGCCTGCAACAGGCAGTGAGACAACGGAGTGAGAGTGGAGGGGAGGGGATGAAGAGAAAGGTGCATGAGCAACAGAGACGGTGGTGAGGAGGGGAGAGAGGCGTGCAGCCGCTGCAGTAGCCCATTGTTGCACCCTTCGTCGGCTGCTGCCCGGTAGCCTCTCACCGCGTTCTTGATCTTTTTCCTTTATCTTATTGCGAAACAAGCACAGATATGCTGCGACTGTGTGCGATGTCCCATTCAACCTCCACACACCCTTGACCCCCACCTTGCTCCCCTCATCCATGCATACGGGGCTGCAGCGAGGTCAACACACCGCTCCACTTCTTTGCCTGCCCTTGTCTGGATGTACAGCTCTTCGCCCGGCGAATGCTCGATCACACGAGCAAGCATACACAAAAAACAGAATCTTTCGGCGCAGGACCACACGCGCCTCCTCCGTCTTCCCTCTCACGGGGACTCGACCATGTCCACGCATCCCAACACGTCTCTCTCTGGCCCTCAGGGACTGTGGGTGTTGGTGCGGGGGTGACGGCACAGCCCTTTGGCTGCTATCGTGCACAGGACGGCCACTGCCTCCTCCTAGAGCGCCATGACTTTTAGCTCGTGTGTATGTGTGTGCGTGAGTGCCTCTCTTCTCCATTTCCGCCTGCTATCGACTTCTGCACGCTCTCAACTTGTCACACCGCACTATGTGCGCACGGCGCGCCGTCTACATAGCGGACCAACAGCTACTAACCATATGCCGCTGCAGCCGCATCCCCTTCTCGCTGTGACGCCTCTTTCTCTCTTGGAACAACGACTACGTCGAGGGCTATGTGGCGGCAGTGCTAGTTTGTGGCCGCCCTGGCGACTGCCGCTGCAGCGACGCACCTTCGCGACCTGTGACATGCAACTTTCGCGCTCTTCACCGGCGCCGCCGTCGTCGTCATCGTTGTTCTCTACCACGATGCAGGCGAAGGATGTTGTGACGCGCCTTGGCCCGAGCGAGCGCCTCCCGGGACTGCGCGGCGTGTTTCTCACAAGGCCGATGAAGAAGTTCCACCCCATCGAGGTGCTGCCTACTGCTGCTTCTGCCTCCACAGCTGACAGCATTGCAGAGGGTCCTGAGGCTCCTCGCAACTGGACGGGCACAATCGTCACACAGGCTCCACCGCTTGTGCTGAACTTGGCCTTTGCTCCTCGGCACAGCATCTCCCTGCGTCGCTTTCTGGCCCTTCGGCACATGTTCAGCACATCGGCCTATCTCCACGTCGCGTCCGAGGATGGCTGGTACTTGGTTGCACCAAGCTCAGCAGCGCCGCTTTGCCCAGACGTCACTGGCCTGCAGGCGTGGTGCTGTCGTCATCATCACCGATACCTCAAGCATGCCGTCACAGCGGCCACATCATTATCCACACCATCACTTCGAGCGACTCGCTCCAGCCCGCGTACAGAGATAGCCAAGCTGGAGGCAGCGCTCAACAACGGCGAGGAGCTCAGCCAGGAGCAGCTGGAGAGGCTGGTGGCACAGGAGAAGCTGCCCTTTTCGTACACGGCAGAAAAAGAGGAGGCAGATATGGACGACGACACCGATGGGGACAATGACATGCCAAGCGTACATGAGCCGCGCCACCGAGTTAGTCAGAAGGCTGTTGCGCCCACAGCGAAAGGTCTCCAAGAGCAGCACTCTGCTGGTACTCCCGCATCCGCTGTTGGGTTGCCGCCGTCGGGACTGAAGACGTCACCGCCGCTCATCACAGAGGAACACCTTTTTGAGATCAACGACGGTGTCGCGTGGCCACTGCCTCCATCGGACGACTTAGCCAACGGCGAGTACTGGAAGAGCCATCGCCAACGCATCGCTCTTTACGAGAGCACCGGTGACGTGGACGCGGCTGGGCAGCGCGAAGCGCTCCTGGCCGGTCTCCGCGAAGACGCGCAGGTACGGCAGCGACTATTGTCTGAGCAGGAGCTGTGCGCGGCCGCTGAGGTGCTCTTTCAGGCGCTGAAGCACAAGGCGAACGTGACTCTGAACGTAGATGCAGACACTGGTCTTCTCACACTCGTCCCCCTTCGGGACCTGCACGCTGGCGAGGAGCTCCTTCTCCACTACGGCCGCGAGTGGTGGACGGGGCGAATGCTTTTCCCGCTGCTCTTGTCCGTCTCCGATGCCGAAATGCCGCAGATCCGGTGGATTGAACAGCTGTTCGATCACGCCACAGACACAAACGAAACATTTCCGCTGCTCATTGTCGCACACGAGCAGCGCAAGCGGCGTCGGCGAGGGCGTTCAAGATCTCAAAGGGCTAGCAAGGGCTTCAAGAGTGAGGCCAGTGCTGGCTGCAAGGAGCGACATCCGCAGCTAACCCAGTGCGTGTCGCTGAAGGCATCTCACAGTGACTCGTGTGAAAAATCTTCCACCAACGTCACGAGGGCAGGGTTGCCCGTTCCCCAGCGCAAACTGGGTCGTGTCGTCCTGTACAATCTTGCCACACGCAAGAGAGCGACCGACGCCTCGGTGCTCGCCTTCGCCGTTCGGCGGAGCTGCATTGAACAGGGCTTCCTGAATCTTCTTTTGGCTGGTGACGCGAGGGGTGGGCTCGAACCGATGTTTAGCCTCTCCGAGCCCGACAGAGAAGTACCGATGAGAGTGCTTCGACGCGTGCTGCTCGCCTCTCTGCGCGGCATCACAGGGAGCGCACCGGGCAGCACTCCCCATAAGGACGAGAGTGTGCTTGCTGTGGCCGGATCGGCCATCTCGGATTCAGTCGCTGCTGTCATCGATCAGGGCACACCACCATACACGGGCTCTAATGCCGGCAGTGACGGTGATGATGATGGGGACGACGCTGTATTCTGTGTGTAGCGCAAGGGTCTTGCGTGAAAGGGTGGTTCGGAGTGAGTGAAGAGAAAGAGAGAGTCAGTGGAATAACGTGCACGTATGCAACGCGCCCCGGACTCCTGTCTCTCTCCTCTTTCTGCTGTTGCCCTCTTCTTCCTGCGCGCGCCCGATTCGATGTGTGCGTCATGTGACACCACTCACAACGGAGGCCGGATCATCTACGCATGTTATCTTTTTGCACTAACGCCAACCATCGTGGAGACCCACACGCGTGTACACGCCGCTGTCTCAGAGGAGGGGGTCGGTCAGCGCCTTCAAGTACCCCTCAGGTTGTGTCTTCCCGTTCTTCCCCATCTAAACTCTCCCTCCCGTGCGGCTTTGTGGTAAGGCATACGCATCTGTGGCCTTCCTGCCATGTCGCTCCACCATCAAGACCCCCCCCCCTTGCCCCCACATATCCGTGCCCAGCCTTTCCCTGATGTACACCTCTGCTGTCTTGGACACGTTTCCACGAGTTCTCTCCACGCACCCTCACCCTTCTCTGCATCTGCGATTTCTCTGACCACAGAATAAGCACTCGGTGACTCCCTCCCCTCCCCCCTCCCCTTCCATACAGGTGCCCTCTCAAGCATCCGCCCTCAGGTGCTGGACGCGCGAACGGGCTTGTACAGACTTGCACGCACGAGAGTACACAGGCATCGGCACACCTCGCGGCAGAAGTGACAAGCATTAAGACGTGCCGAGCGTTTTGCCGACGTGCGCGCAAGAGAAGTGCCCTCTTTCCTGATCAACCGTTACCCCATCAAGCGCTTTGCGCACACGCAAGTCAGCAGACGAATTCTACTCTGCACACGTCAGCAAAGGAGGAAGCGGCGCCTTGCTCGGCTTCATCGCTCGCTCCTGCCACATACCCAAAGAGGTCCCTTTTTCCCTCAACCACATCGACTCCTGCTCTTATCACGTAGTTACGCACGCACGTACACACACACACACACACACAGACAGACAGACAGAGACGTACCTCTTTCTTTCCAACCCCGTTGCGCGGAACAATGCAGGTGCAGTTTTACCAGAACATCATGAAGGGCCAGCTGGGCACAGCCCGCACGCAGGCCATCTGCTTCTCTGCCAACAACAAGCGTCTTGCTGTCGCCGACGCCACGCGACACATCCAGCTTTTCGACGAGCAGGGCGAGAGACGCGACAAATTCGCGACGAAGGCAGCGTCGGATAAGGGCGGGCGCGGTTATGTTGTGACAGGCATGGCTTTTTCCCCTGACAGCTCGCTGCTGGCGATTGCGCAGTCTGATAACATTGTCTTTGTGTACCGTCTCGGGCTGGAATGGGGAGAGAAGAAGGCAATCCGCAACAAGCTGGCGCAGACATCGCCGGTGACGAGCGTGGTGTGGCCCAACACGTCTTCTCAGGGAGTGGAGCTCATTGCCTTCGCCACATTGGATGGCAGCGTGAAGGTGGGCATGCTGAAGGCTAACAAGTCGCATGTTCTTTACTCGCACGACCACCCCGCCGTGTCCATGTGTACCAGCCGCGACAACACAAAGATCCTGACGGGCCATCTCGACGGCACCGTCTATCAGTACGTTTTCGAGGCCTCCGAGGATGGCGCTGAGGTGGCGGGGGCGAAGCGGCTCTTTGTCCACAGCTGCGCGCCGTACATGCTGGCATGGGGCGAAAGTATCTGCGCTGCCGGTGCCGACTGCCAGGTTGCCTTCTACACCCCGAAGAGCGGCCAGAAGCCGCAGGTGATCCCGTTTGACATCAAGGACGTCGGCAGCTTCACCGGGGGCGTCTGCAACCCGAGTGGGCAGGCTGTCGCGATCGCTGGACGCGAGCAGATCCGCGTCTTCGACCTTAACATTCGGTCTCACAAATGGGAAGAAGGCGCCGTCTTGTATCTGCCGCACAGCGAGGGCTTCAGCGTGATGCAATGGAAGTGCGATGGCAGCCGCCTTGTCACCGGCTCCGTCACCGGCTCTGTGGACATGTTCGACTGCTGTCTCCGCCGCTACCGCATGCGTGGCGCGTACGAGTTCACCTACGTGAGCCATAGCCAGGTGATTGTGAAGCGGTTGGCGAGTGGAACGCGGCTAGCGCTGCAGTCCTACATGGGGTTTGAGATTCAGAAGGTGAATGTCTATCAGGACCGCTACCTCGTCGCCCACACTTCGGCCACCCTCCTTCTGGGTGATTTGGTGTCACACAAGCTGAGCGAGGTGCCCTGGCAGCTCACCGGGAGGGAGACGTTCACCTTTGACAATGAGCAAATTTGCATGGTGTTCAACGTGGGCGAGCTATGCCTCATCGAGTACGGCAAGAACATGATCCTTGGCACCTGCCGCACCGAGGAGCGCAACGCACACCGCATCAGCGTACGCGTCGTCAACACCGTTGTAGGTGATACAAGTGCTGGTGAGGCCGGCAGCGGAGGCGCCGGTGGGCAGCGTCGCGAGGTGAACACAACAACCGGCTTACCTATTGCGTCCACCCCCGTGACGGGGAGCGTCGGCGCGCTCGATGTGTACAACTCGCGCTGCGTCATTGCGTACCTCATCGACCGGCAGACGATTCAGATCGACGACCTCAAGAGTGGTGTCTCCATCGCCCGCGTGCCGCACGAGTCGAAGATTGACTGGTTAGAGCTCGACTTCCGCGCGTCGCGGCTACTCTTTCGCGACAAGCAACACCAGCTGTACCTCTACGACATCGCCAGGCAGCAGCGCACCACGTTACTGAGCTACTGCACATACGTGCAGTGGGTGCCACGCAGCGATGTTGCGGTGGCACAGAGCCGCCTGGAGCTGTGCGTGTGGTACAATGTAGAGTCGCCGGAACGCGTCACCATCGTGCCGATTCGCGGCGAGGTGGAAGGAATGGAGCGCGGCAATGGCAAGACAGAGGTGATCGTGGACGAAGGCGTCAGCACCGTTGCCTACGCGTTGGACGAGTCGCTCATTGAGTTCCGTGCCGCCATGGAGGAGCGCGACCTGGACCGCGCATGCGACTTGCTGGAGCGCACGTCTCTGTCTCCTGGAACAGAGGTGATGTGGAGCAGCCTCGCCAACGTGGCGCTGCAGGAGATGAAGCTTTTCGTTGCAGAGCGCTGCTATGCCGCCCTTGGCGATGTCGCTAAGGTAAGCGCGCTACAGCGCATCCATCAGCTCGCAGCAAAGGCGAGAGCCGACAGCGAGAACACCACCACCGGCTACGAGCACTACACGGTGCTCGCAGAGCTGTACATGATGGCTCAAGACTTCAAGCGCGCCGAGCAGCTCTTCCTGGAGAACGGCCGTGTCGAGGACGCCATGCAGATGTGGGAGGAGATGAACCGCTTTGATGAGAGCTTGGCCATCGCCGAGTCGCGCGGCCTCGAAGACCTTGCCAGCCGCCGTGCCCGGTACTTCGCATGGCTGATGGAGACTCGCCAGTACGAGAAGGCGGGTGAGATGCGCGAGAAGGACGGCAAGTTCATTGACGCTATCAACCTATACCTGCGCGGTGGTACACCGGCCCGTGCAGCGCAGGTGGTCTCCGTGAACAACCTGAAGCCCGAACAGCAGCTGCTCGAGGCGATCGCCGCCGCGCTCTTCAAGGCGCAGGTATTTGAGGCCGCTGGTGACTTCTTTGACAAGTTACACATGACAGACCACGCGATCGACGCCTACAAGCGAGGCCACGCCTTCAGCCGTGCCGTCGACTATGCCAAGACGGCCGCGCCGCAGCAGGTTGTCCCGCTGGAGGAGGCGTGGGGCGACTACCTTGTTTCTCAGAAGCATGTCGACCAGGCCATTAACCACTACAACGAGGCGGGTAATTACGGTAAGGCAGTGAAGGCGGCGCTCGACTCGCGGCAGTGGGCAAAGGCGGCGGCCATCCTGGAGACGCAGGGTAACGGCAGCGCGGGCAGTCCCGAAGTGCCGGTGGACGCGGCTACCAAGAGCGCCTACCAGCGGATCGCGCACCACTACGAAGAGATACACCAGTACGCCGAAGCCGAGAAATTCTACATCAAGTGTGGCACGGTGAGCGACGCCGTCGACATGTACTCGCGCGCTGGCATGACAGACCACATGTACCGCGTCGCTCAGCGCCACCTCGAGCAGGACAAGCTGGTTGAGCTCTTTGTCAGCCAGGCGAAGCAGCTGGAGACGAAGGGTGACTACGCTGCAGCCGAGCGCATCTATCTGAAAGTGAATGACGCCGATGGCGCCATCATGATGTACCGTAAGAACCGAGACTACACGAACATGATGCGGCTCGTGCAGACGTACCGCTCAAGCTACGTCGTGCAGACGCACCTGGCACTGGGCGCGCAGTTTCAGAAGGAGGGAAATCTCAAGGCTGCCGAGACGCACTTTATCGCCGGCAAGGACTGGAGCCGCGCCGTCTCCATGTACCGCGATCGAGATCTCTGGGACGACGCCGTGCGCATTGCCAAGGTGCACGGCGGCGCCAACGCAGCGAAGCAGGTAGTTGTGTCGCGTGCAACGGCGATGGACAGCGAAGAGGGTGTGCGGCTGCTCGGCAAGTTCAACCTTGTGGAGGCCGGCATCGACGCAGCGCTGGAGAGCTCCAAGTTCGACCTAGCACTTCAGTGGGCGCAGCTGGCGCGGCCAGCGAAGGTGCCGTACGTGTACCTTAAGTATGCCATGCATTACGAGGACCAGGGCGACTTCCGCATGGCCGAGGACGCCTTCATCAAGTCCGGCAAGCCTCGTGAGGCGATTGACATGTATGTACATCAGCACGACTTCAGTGGCGCGATGCGCGTTGCTGAGAATCATGATCCATCGGCGGTGCCGCAAGTGTGCGCCGCCAATGGGCGCGTGTGCTTCGAGCAGGGCAACTACAAGGAGGCGGAGGCGCTGTTCCTGCGCGCCAACTCGCCAGAGACGCTGCTGCGGATGTACATTGACGCGAAGATGTTTTCCGAGGCGCAGCACGTGGCGAAGGAGCACTGCCCAGAAATGCAGAGCGATGTGGCAAAGCGCATGGCGCTGAACTCGAATGATCCACAGAAGGCTGGGGCGGTCTTGGAGGAGAACAGCGAGTACCAACTCGCTATTGACACATACCTGGCAGCCACACCGGAGACGGTGCCGGACCCGGCAATACTCGCCAATCTGTGGGTGCGCGCCGTGAAGGTGGCGCAGAAGCATGTACGCAACTTGTTGAAGGAGGTGCTGCGCAGCGCTACCGACAAGCTCAAGGCGGCGCAGCGCTATGTCGAGGCCGGTAAATGCCTCGAAGACTGCGAAGACTACAAGGCCGCCATCAATATGTACGTGCAGGCGCACAAGTTTGACATGGCCGAAGCGCTGGCGAAGCGCGTGAGCCCTGAGCTGGAGACCTTTGTAAAGCGCGCCATCGTGCAGGATAGCATCTCCGGCGGGTCCATGAAGGACGCCAAGGTGGTGGAGGAGATGGACCCCGAGGCGGCCATGAAGGCGTACATCAACAAGGCCGACTTTGCCAACGCACTGCGCATGGCAGCGCAGAAGTCGCAGGAGGAGGTGCAGTACGTGACGGGCCTCCAGGTTCAGCATCTCCTTCGCCAAGGCGACACCGTGGAGTGCCTCGAGGCGCTCAGCAAGAACACCATGGACTCGGACGACTTCCGGTTCTACGAGACATGGACGTCGCTGGCGCAGAAGGTGATCCCGCTGCTGCCGGGCGACGACTCCGTGAAGACGCGTCTGCAGCCGCTGCACGACGGCCTTGTGAAGGTGGTAGAAAGCATGACGCAGTCGGGCCAGAAGAGCGAGGACATCGCCAAGGCCACGGCGTTCGCCACTGTGGTGCACATCTACTACATGTCCCACAAGATGGAGACCGAACTGAACATGCCCGACTTTGCTGTGCAGCTCATGCTCGGGCTACCGCGCTGGATTCCGTATGTGGCGCCGGATAAGGTGTTCTACGACGCTGGCATGGCCGCGAAGCGCTCGGGGCTTGAGGGGATGCAGGACATTGCCTTCATCTATCTCAACCGAGCACTTGACATCACCGAACGCATCGACGACGGCGACGCCGACAGCAGCGGGATCGACAACATGGACTTTGCCGCGACGGACTTCCCAAAGGTCTACCGCCTCCCAAAGGAGCCCACCATCCCTGCGCAGGCGATGGAAGAGGTGAACAACTGGGTGCTAACCGTGTCAATAGATAACACGACCGCCTCGGATAACCGCAAGCTACCAATGGTGACCGATCCCGACAGCGGACAGCTGATGTTTGCGGGCTCTGTGAAGTCTCCCCACACAGGCAAAGTCTACCCGACGTGCGCAGTGACCGGCTACCCCGTCATTGGCGGCGGCCTCACAAAGTGCTCTCAGTGCCAGCGCCCAGCAAACCAGGCGGACTGGAACAAGTTTGTGCTGACGGCGAAGCGCTGCCCTTGGTGCAGTGGGGCGGCGACCCCCAACTTCAAGGTGTAGGTTCCCTCTCCCCACTGCCGGGGGAGGGTGTGGAGCGGAGTAGACTGAGGAAGGGGCAATGAAGAGGACGCTACGCCCGTCGCGACATGTTTCGAGCGAGAGACACTCGCACATGTGTACGTACAAGGGCGTGCGCTCACACACACACACACACACACACACACACACACATAGCTCACGGCGTTCGTGTGCTGATGCGCGCTTTCTTGTTTTTGCCCCGTCCCCCACCCCACCCCCTTCCTCTTTCTCTTGACGCGATGTAGATGTAGCGATGCCATGTGAAGCTGATCTCTTTTCACTGTGTACCTTTTATGCTCTTCTGTGCACGCCCATGTGCGAGCTGTATGCGCATGTGCCTCCGCTCGCTTGCTTGGACCCCTTCTATGTTCCCTTTATTTTTTATTTTGCCAGGCGCCGGTGCGTCTTCGTTGCGCCCTCCCCCTTCCTGCGCGTCTTCTCTGCCTGCCGCGGTGGCTTGTGTGTGCGTGTGCGTGGGACTACCTGCCTGGCTGTGAGCCCCCCTCTTATGCTGAGGATTGGTTTTTGCCAACTGAGACTCGAGTGCAGACGTGCCCGCGTACGCGCTGTGTATGCTTTCGGTACACCGTTTACTATGCATTGTTTCTCATGAAGAAGGACCAAACAACCACGACAGGCGTAGCGGGTTACGCACTTCTAGAGTGAGCGGGGGAGAGGGGGGCAGGGGCGGACAGTAGCGACACGAAAGTGAACTTCTGCTTTCCTTCCACACCCTCCGGGGCGCTCTTTCCTCAACCCTGGTGCACGCTGGGTTGTGTGGCAGTCACTGCTCCTGATTCTTCGAGCAGTGCAGTGATCCGCACATTACCGCAGGCCCCTTCGTTCTGTGAATACGACCGGTCTCTACCTGCGCATCCTCTTGTATGTTGGGGGACGCACGTGCGACGGAAGGCACAGGTCAGCTTCACGTGTAGCATACTCAGCAAGGAGGGGAGCGGGAGGTCGGCGTGACGATGGCTGCTCCGTTTAGGTTGTTCTCTCTTGTCCCAATGCTACGCCCCTCCTCTTTTTTCTGGACTCCCTCACGCGTCGTTCTCCTCTTTCTGCTCTGCAAGTTCTCCGTGAAATGGCGGGCAAACGTTTGGCAGCCGTAGCAACAGTCGTCCCACCACCGTAGTAGCATCTTCCGACCCGCGCCTATCAACGCGAGCGCGTCGTCCACCACCTCACCCACTCCCGCCCTCATTACTTTTTCTTGTAGTAGCAGACTAGAAGAGATTCGTAGTTTCTAGTGAAGCGCCCCCACCCGCCGTCTCTCACCACACCATCGGATCAATCGCAGTAGTTCTATATTAGCGTCTGCGCGCAGGCGTCTTGCATCCCCCCACCCTTCCATCTCTCGATCGCGCAACCACCCGTGTGCGCTTCCTCCCTCACACTCACCGACACCCTTACCCATCTTAGCACCCACCTCCGTGACGTCAACGAGACGAGGAAAACATGGTCCGCTATGTGCAGCGTCCGTGGTTCTCGCCGCTGGGCTTCATGGCGTCCAGCCCGACCGGCTACCCGTTCATGATGGTATGCATCGCCGTCGGCATCATCTTCCCGTTCCGTTACCAAATTTCCGACTATTTTGAGCGTCAGCGTGATGGCGTACACGTGGAGATGCGCCGCAAAGCCGTCAAGTACTACGCCGAGATGGAGCGGATGCACCGTCGGCAGGCGCTAGTGAACCTGGAAAGCATGCAGGACGACAACGCGCCGCACCGCCTCAGCGCGGTACTGTCAGTAGAGTCAATCCAGGCCGGCAACTTAGATCAGGAGTACAACTACTGGTACGCCCACGAGCGCGACGCGATCCGGGCAGAGAAGTTGATGATGGAGATCCGCGAGCTGAAGGCGAAGATGGCCGCCGAGAACGCGTGAGAGATCGACTGCGAGATGGGAGGTGAGGAGAAAGGCTGTGCCGATGATCCGTTGTCTTCGTTACGCTGACTGTCGTAGTGTAAGGTGTATGCACGCTCAGAGTTGGACTACCTGTAGCGCATATTACGCGTGAAAAAGTCTTCAATGTGGTGATGCAGTAACGAGTAGCACGGCGTTCGATGGTTCGTCTAGCCGCCACTTGATTTATGTTCTCTCCTGCCTCCTGCCTTTGCCTCGCTGGTTCTCTGCTCCTCTTGCTCTCTGATGGCCAGTAGTGGATTCTTGCCATCGTCGTCGTGGTCGCCGTCCCTCTGCCCGCGTGCGTGGCAAGCGCGCCTTTGACAGAGCAAATTGAAAACAAAAAAAAAGGTAAACAGCGAGAGCGGGGGAGAGGGGGGCTTCTCACCAACCCCGCCACGATCCCCCCTCCCCCTCCCCCCAGAGGAGCACCTGTCGGCTGTGCTCACGCGTTTGCACAGCGCAAGAGCGTGAACATGTCCGGGCGTGTGCGTGGAAGACTGCCTCCGTATCTCTGCTAGCTGTATGCCCATGCATGCTTCTGCGGTGTGTGCATTTGCGTGTGTGCGTGGAGCAGCAATTATTTCTTTCGTGGCGAAAGACGTACACAGCAGCCTTCGACCACGCTGCTCATACGGGAATTCGTGTACACAGTCGCATGCAGTACCCTACCTACGTGGACCTAGTCTCCGCCTCTCATTCCTAGACGACTGTACCCGTGCTGGACATGGCAGTCCGTGCCGCCTCGCAACTATTGCCTTTCTTGCTTCCTGTACTGATAGGCCTTCGCACACCCCAAGTGGTGCACTTCTTGGTTTGTTGGTGGGATATCATAGACGGGAGAGAAGAGACCACGCCGTACACACGCCTCCCTCCTTCCTTCCCTTCTTCAAGCCTGTGTGTGCCCATATGCACTCATAGACACGCTCAAGCTGAGCGAAACACTCTCTCTCTCTCTCTCACACACACACACACACATAGACTGACACACCTCACATCAGCTCGTTCCACTGTACCTCTACTCTTATTTGATTTCAAACGCCTACCTCTATTTGGCATCGTCTTCGCTTTGCATGAGCAAGCACACCGACATCAATGCTGACTTGGACCCCATGCCTAGTGCCGATCTCGCTCCACGGTGGATGCTGGGCGATACGCATTTGATGACAAACCCGATGAAGGTAGCTGCGTCTTCTGTACGCGGCCTCTTTTCCACGCAGCGAGCATCCAGCCGTGATGTAGAACCGTATCAAGTTTGCCAATCATATGTGGACCAGCTTCTGAAGCTCCAAGGGGAGCAGATGAGCCTTGCCCAGTCCTTGAAGGCTGCACTGCATGTCGCGCCCACGCATGCGACAGCTGTCTTCGGTTCTGATAACATAGATCCCGCTCCACAGCGAGCGAGCGCCGTGGATCCAGTCCTCGAGAACACTGAAAACGTTGCACCGGACTGTCGCAGGTGTGGCAGCAGTAGTTTATGCCATCAAAGACTGACAAATGACGGCGCCGAGGCATGTTCCCAACTCACACCATCGCCGTCACAGGCACTATTGCTGGTGTCCTCTGTTACATCTCTCGTGCACCGCCTGCATGTCCTCCAGCGTGAGTCGGCCGAGTTTGCCGCCACCCGATGCTTGCCCGCGCTTGGAGAGCTGCTCGCCACCTTCGAGGCGTACTGGGTGTGGAAGCGTTCTTCCATGTGCGATGACAGTGCGCAGGAAGAGGAGGCGGTGAGCAGTACGCCTGTCACCGCGGATTTAGCTTCCACGAACCGTGCCATGACAGGCTCTAGGACGGCAAGCCAAGTGACTTCAAACCAACCAAGCCAGCAGCGGCGACCGCCAACGCTGCGTCAGCGCTACGATCACGCGCTGTGTGTTCGTGATGAGCTCCTCAGCTTCCTTCAGTTACACGCCGAGGCGGTGCGCGCCTTGGATGCTCAACTCGAGCAGTGGTGCCACTGTCGCAATTCTGAGCCAGCGGAGCGATCGGCTAACGGAGGGCTAACAGCGAGCCCTATCGGCACCAGCGACGTATCTGTCATCGTACCGCATGAAGTAACGCATGCCCAAGCTCAGCGGCGCGAGTTCGAGGCGTATGTTTCCCAGCTTGTAGAGGTAGCACAGACGACACATCACATGACGCACCTGCTACAGGTTGCACTGCGGGCATTGTGTCGTCCTTCTTCACGCACGTCTCGGCCCTCACTCACGCCACGCCCGGATGCGGCGGAGGAGAAGGATAGCCTCTCCAGTGCCTTGAAGCAGCCACGCCAGATGGAGGAGACCGCAGCCCACTCGGCAGGTATGGCTGGGCTGCGATGTGGTCGACTGCAAACCCGATTCTCCGTCAACACAGGGGGGCTGACTAACCGTCGCATAAATGCAAAGTGTGCCACAATGTATTCCTCAACCGAGGGCGTCGGCCGGCCCGCATCGTCACCCGCAGCCAACGCCAGTGGCACTGTGGAACGCCCAAAGTGCGTCCACCGCAGCCCGTCAACTCCCAACTCTCGAACTCTGAAAGGATGCGCCACACCGACGCCATGCGATGACTCTCGATCGGTTCACGCTACCGGGGGCGACGCACAGGGCTCCTGGGTAGATACCCTGTCACCCCTCACCCCGCCTCCGACCGCTGCGACTGCTTCAGCGAGTCCGGCGTCCTCTTCACCAGTCTGCATAGAGCACAATGGGTCACATGGGCAGCCGCAGAGACAGCGACATGGCCGGCACCGACCATCTCTTTTGCCTTCTTCCCCAGGTGCTGCGGCTCGGGCGGGGGACCGTGCTTCACTGGATGCTGCCTCGCCCTCGTCTTCGCCGTATGCGGCTCCGGCCACTGCTAGTGACGTCTCATTATCTCCGCTAACGGTGCAAGGAGCCGCTGCTACGACAGTTGTCTCCGTCGCGTCTCAGCAGCCGAGGGAGGGGAGCGCCGACAGGGAGCAGCGTTACCCTGTTCCGATGCCTTTCTTTGCCTCTCCGCGGGGAGGCTCAGGTGACGCAGAGGAGGACAATGACGTCCAGGCTGCTGTGACGCCTGTCGTCACCATGCGTCTTGCAGCCGAGGGCTCGGTGACGCACAACTTTGACAGCGATGCAGCGAGCGGCTTGAGCGTGGCTGCTGAACAGCCGCCATGCCCGAGGCGGTACCGTTTTTCTCAAGACGGTGGTCGGTCGCTGTTGCGTGAGTTGACTTCAGCCTCAGTCGATGCTGCGACTGGTGCGGGTGAGCAGCTGTCCACGAACCTTCAGCGAGATGCTCGCCGCCGCCGCCACGTCCCGGATGTGCCCACCTGCGCTGACAAAACTCGCGAGAGTTCTGCAGAGGTGGCCGTAGACGCACAAGGCGCAACGGCCGTGTTTGTGCCACCACCGTCCGAGCAGCTAGCGAACCACCCTGGCCATGCTTCAGTGACGCGTACAACGCTCGCTGCGGCAGCGACTCCCGCATCTGCGCACCTCTCCTCACCGCGATCACTTTCGATGGACGGCTCCGCAGGTCGCCGCATCACAAGCAGCGAGGGCGATGAACAGGGCCTTCCTGGTATGGTCCACGTGGACGCGATTCCGAAATCTCGGTGGCTGCGACTGCATCATCCAGCAACATCGCAGTCTTACTCTTCTGCCGCACCGGCGTTGGCCTCCGCTGATGATGCAGGAGGTGCCCAGCTGGCGCAAAACACCACGGCACTGGTGCATCCGCCACACCACTCATCGTCGCACGAAGCGGAGAATGATGGCGACACCGCAAGCATCTGCTCCGCCTCACGCCCTGCGGACCCGAATTTCTACACACCCTGTGCCAGTAGTACTGGCGTCTTGCCACCACCCGCTCTTTCTGCCACTTTTCATGGATTGACGAGTTCTGCAGCGCCGGAGCCGTTGCCGACACCGCTGGAGCAGACGCAGTACCCCGAGGAGCAACAGGGACAACAGGCACATCCTACACAAGAGTGGGACCGCACTTTTAGTCCCACTCCCCTTCTATTGGACAACCTCGAGGAGGAGCTGGATGAGGTTCAGCAGCGTCTTCAAGCTCCTGCACCACCGCTGCACAGTGCACCAGCATTCTCCGAAAGCAGCGCAGCATCCGCCAACAATACCACGCCTTGGCCGCAGCGCTGTTCGCTGGAAGATCGCATGATGCTAACCATGCGAGAGGAGCTGAAGGCTCTGCGCGCAGAGCAGCGTCATAGCCTACACAAAATGCAGAAGTACATCAAGCACACGCTGGAGGAGGTGGTAGAGGCGACGTCGACAGTGAGCAGTCGCCACCATGGCAGCAGAGGCAGCAGTTGCGCAAGCAGCCGCAGTCAGCACTGTGGTACAAGACTCGAGAACAGCAATCACGCTGATGCTTCTATAGGAGAGGTGAGACTCACCGTGGCAACAGAGAGGCAGAAACACGCCTCTCGTGCTTCAGCGCAGCCCCACGGAGACGCACCCGCGAAGTCGAACGAAGCGGCCGGCGAAGCGGCTTCCCTCAAGAGGAGCAGCAACTCAGCGGCTCTCCCTTCCCGACCCTCGAGCACCCAGGCGCAGCGGCACACCGCCCACACAGCGCCCGCCTCTCCTCCTTCGACGACAGAAGAGCTCCAACGTTCGTTGGCCGTAGCGGAGGCCAGGGCGGCCCAACTAGAGCAGCTCACCGGGCAGCTGAAGAAGCGGCTCTGGATGGCGGAGCGGTCACGGCGACCACCCACAGCGGAGACACCACGGGGAAGGAAGTTGACAGGAGCTGCAACGCAGCGCCTTAGCCTGCGTGACGCGTTTGCGTACAGTCTCTCGTACGACACCGGCGATGCAGGGGATGACGACGGCAGCTGGCCAAACAACTGCAAGGCAACTGCGAGTATGGGCTATGCTGACGAAGACGCTGCTGCGGCGGCTGATAACGAAGCGCCCGAGGAGCTGGGAATGCTGCACCTGGTAGACCGCGAGCCGGGCTGCGGTACTTTATCGGATGCCCGCACTCACTCTCCGCCTCGCCTGAGCACACTTCGCCACACGCCGAGTGATGCATGGCACTCTTCGCGGCGGGTGTCCTATGATGGCAGTCGCTCTTCTTCCACGGAGCACGAGCGCTCGTCCAACGTGCGGTGCCTCGAAGACGATACAGCTACCCACCTTGGTCCGTCACTCACCTCGATGGCACTCGCCGGCATCGCGAGGGGGTACAGCGACAGTCGACTTTACTCAGGCGCTGCAGCACCCGTCAGCGCTACAAGCAGCAGGACGGCAACGCGGTCACTCGGCATTCTTCAGAAGCGTGCGTCCATCTTTCAAGTACTGCGTCAGAATCAAGCTGCATGGGGCGCACAGTCATCTGCACCGACGGGGCATACTCCACCGCACCAGCAGCAGAGTGAAGCCTCTCGGCTCCCTCCACCGCCACCACTGCAACATTGTTCTGCAGGAACAGCGACGGAAGTGACTGCAGAGCTCACGACATCGGTGCACTCTACCGCGTCTTCGTCGTCACCGTGTGAGACTCAGCAACCTCTTTCGCATCCTTACAACGCCGATGCCGCCTCTAGCAGGTACGGCGTACACGCAGGCAGGGGAGCAGCAGCCGGCTTTTTGAGGCCATCTGTTTCCCCACACTACTACAGCGCGATCTCGGACGGCAGCGACACGGGTTATGTCTCAGGGGCAGGTCTGGAATCGTACTTGTCGACCAGCGCACTTCGTGCTGAGCAGGTGTTGCAGAATGCGAAGCGACTTCTGCAGAGTCGAACCGCGTCCCTGGCTGCGGGGAACCGCAGCATCGGCCATGATTCAGGTATCAGTGCACCGCTCTCGAGGGGGTTGCAGTTGCCCTCCACTGCAGTGTCATCGCCCAAGACCTGGGGAAACACCCGGGATCACCGTTCCCAGATGCCATATCACCACGGCGCGGGCATGACAGGAGAGAGGTCTGCTGCTCAGGTCGGCTGCCTCCGCCATCCAGGCCAGGGGAACGATTGCATGGAGCAGTTGGACCACACGACACCTCCTTCACACGCTTTTGTATTCCCCGCCCCGAGCCCTGCCATGGAAGACACTGCCTCGACTTTGCAGCGTGTCAGTGGCTCGCTGGACCGTGGCACAGCCAACAACTCCGCGGCTGACGGTGGGCATGGGCCACGCTCGCACCCTTCGTCACCGGAGAGCGTCTACCACGGCTATGATACGTCCCCATGCTCTGCTGTAGCGTATTCCACCAGCAGGGTGCCCCGCCCCTCTTCGCCATCCGCCGCCAAAGTTGCACTGAACTCGACGCAGCAGAGGTGCACGCCGCCGTCGACAGCCGTGGATCTGCCGTTGCTGGTGGGCGTATCCGATGCGGCGACACGTGCGACACCGGCAAGACAAGCGCAGCGCCGTGTTGACAGCGCCACGTCTCCAATTTCCCTCGAAGATGCTGAGGTGAGAGAGAGAGCCTGCAAGAGAGAGCGTAGCACTTGCATTCACAGCGACGTCGGCGTGCGCCACCGCGAGGGCAGCGCACGCACCATGACGGCTTCTATGGAGCGTGACTGCAGCCCGCCCTCGGTCTGCACCACGGATACGCATAGCACACCTGGGTACCGCAGCTCTTCTTCACCCTTGCCTGTTGCCGAAGAGCAACGTGTGCACGGCAGCAGGCAACAAGCACTGGGGCCCCTGACATCGCTCGTGGGTCACAGTACGAGTGGCCGCACCTCTTGCTCAACGTCATCTACATTGTCGTGTGGCTCTGCTCAGCAGCAGCTGCTGGAGACGCTGGAAAGGCAGGAGTCTACCTTGGCAGCAACCCTGAACCACCTTCAGGAACAGCAGCAGCAGCTGAGGGAGAAGCATCGGCAGGTGTCGCTGCTGGCAAACCGGACAGCCCTCGGCGCTCCCGCGCATGCATCAGCACGGATGCCTCGTGGCAACCATCAGCTCACCGCCCGTGCTACTGCTGCTCCTGCTGCTTCCGCAACATCAAGGAAAAAGTCAAGGCGTACCTTCAGCAAAGACTATTGCGGTAGCGGGGCAACGACAGGGACGTCTGATACCTCAACAGACGTTGACCATCTGCTGGAACGTTTTGCAGCAGCGGCGATATCTTTGGCTGAGCGCGAGCAGCGAGTACGAAAAACATTGCGGGCGGTGCAGCGGCAGCGGAGCGCACTGTTGCGTGATGACCTCCTCTAGCGAGGGGAGGAACCTTTGGCACAGGACGCTCTCCCGCTTCTTTGTGTATACCCTCTCTCTGTGGCTTGCTAAGGGTGAGGGGTGGGAGGAGGGGCAGAACATGTTTGCGTATGCGCGAGTCTGTGTCTGTGGGTGAGTTCCCCCCTCTTTTCTGCTGTCTTGCGTGTTTACAGCAGCTACTGCACTGTGCCACCAGGGGGGAGGGGGCGGGCAGGCGCGGTGCACACGCACGCGTACGGTGTGCCTCCCCCCTCCCCTATCACCGTGACCTTCTGTGTACCCATAGCGGGGAGTTCTCACGTGAGCAGGGCGCCCGCTGATGTGTCTGTGCGCTGTATTTTCCTACCCCCGCCCGTACACGCACGAAGGGATGGGCACACAGTCGTGCCAAGAAAACTGTTTTCTTCTTGCCTGTGAGTTTGCGTATGGAGCAGAAGCGTTGCCGACTTGAGCAAAGGTGAGGTGGAGAGGGATGCACGTGTATGTGTCTTTCTCTCTCCCTCTCTGTGTGACAGATGGACAAGAAGGAGGCTGTGTGCTGGTGTGCGGCGTGTGGGCGGGTGAGGGAGGAAGGCATGAAAGACATATGACGTCTGCAAGACTGCCCGTGTGTCGTCTCCCCTTTCTCTCTCTCCTTCTCCCTCACCGACATGCCCAGATTGCTTGCAGGCACTGATACGATGCCCCCCCCCCCCCTCCCCCCACTGTTGGACTCCTCCTCGGCACCGACGCACCTGTCGTCCTGCCATACACCCACGAACGTACACGCGCGTCTCATCGATGCGTACCTTCTTCCCTCCCCCTCCATACACGTTGCTCTTTCTTCACCATTCTGCTATGTGGGGGTAGTACATAGACGCACACGCACAACGGTAGTCCAGCACAGGGCATTCACTACTGTGGCGTAGGGTGGGCAAACACTGACACCCCGCGCTGGTCGGCACGCTTGACCGTCGGACGACCATTCTTGTAGGCACGCACACGTAGACGGCATGCAGACATACACTCGCAGCCTACGCGCTCTTCTCTCCTCCTTCGCGTGAGTTGCACGAGCCTGCGCACCACCTACTACACCTGGTGGGCAGAGATTACCTACTGACAGATATTGTTGCTGTGTTCGTCGTTGTGGTGTTCGTTGACCGAGGCTATCTCTGTGCAGCTCTCCACCTCGCCGTGTGCGCCCAGCCGCTGCTCAAAGGTAACAGTCTTGTCATGCCCCGAGAAATAGTGACAGTGCAGGTGGGCCAGTGCGGCAACCAACTTGGCCAGCGCTGGTTCGATGTCATGTTGCAGGAACACAAGGCTTACCCACATTTTCCTGAGGCCCGCGACGCTGTCTTCCTCGAGGACATGGGCCATCCCGGTCGGCTTAAGGCGAGGTGTGTGGCGATCGACATGGAGCAGGGCGTTTTGCATGCAATGCTGCGTGGCCCGCTGAAGGACATCTTCGACGCTAACTTCTTCGTCTCCGACGTCAGTGGCGCGGGTAACAACTGGGCTGTAGGGCACATGGAGTACGGCGACCGCTACATTGACGCCATCGCAGAGTCGGTTCGGAACCAGGTTGAGCAGTGCAACTGCATCCAGTCTTTTTTCTTAATGCATTCCTTGAGCGGCGGCACCGGATCCGGGCTCGGCACGCGTGTGCTTGGCATGCTGGAGGACGAGTTTCCCCACGTGTTCCGCATTTGCCCAGTGGTCATGCCATCCGAGGTGGACGATGTCGTAACGGCGCCGTACAACAGCTGCTTCTCGCTAAAAGAGCTGATTGAGCACGCAGACTGCGTGCTGCCGCTCGACAACGACGCCTTGGCGCGCATGGCAGACCGCGCCCTGAGTGGCAGACTCAAGGGTCGTGGCGTGTTAGCAGGCGGTGTGCCGCAACCACATGCATTCTCGGCAGCGAAGCCGACTGACACAAAGGGGCTTCCATACGACTCCATGAACGGGCTCGTGGCCCAGCTTCTGAGCAACCTCACTTGTGCCATGCGCTTCCCTGGACCGCTGAACATGGACATTAACGAGATCACAACGAACTTAGTCCCGTTTCCGCGGCTGCACTTCCTCACCGCTGCGATCGCGCCGCTGAGTGTGTCAAGCAAGCACGCCGCCGTCGGGCCACGTACGGTCGATGCTATGATCGCCGCATGTCTGGAGCCGGAGCATCAGTTTGTGGACGTCCGTCACGGTCAAGGAAGCGCTGTGACGCGAGAGGCTGGCAGGACTCTCGCGACAGCGCTCATCGCACGCGGCCCGCAGACCACCGTCGGTGACCTCACCCGTGGCGTGGGACGGCTGCGCGAGCACATGAAGATGCCGTACTGGAACGAGGACGGCTTCAAGACGGCGCTGTGCGGGGTTGGCCCGCTGGGACACAAGGACTCCATGCTACTCCTTGCCAACAACTGCTCCATTCGTTGTAAGGTCGAGTCGATGCTAGCCAAATATGAGCGCCTCTACTCGGTCCGCTCCCACGTGCATCACTACGATCGCTACCTCTCCGATGCCTACTTCGCGCATACCGTGGAGACGCTACGCACACTGGTGGACGACTACGCATACCTAGACACGGCGGCACCGCCGAAGGACCTGCCGCGCAGCATGAAGGATCTCATTTACTACTAGATCTGCCATGCGCGCAAGGTAGAAGGGTGATGGTTGGGTGGGTGGGTGAGTGGGTGGGAGGCAGAGGGGAACGGGGAGCGGCCTCATGGAGTCCACCGCCTATCGACTTTGCCGCCCCCCTTCCTTCTCCTTATTTCATGCTGCCCCTGCACGCTGGGCGATCGCTCAAGTGAAACACGCGAGGCGAACTAAATGAGGAAAGTCGCTGTGTGAAGAGTACACGACTGTGAAGGGCGCTGGAGCTCAGACGCGTTTGCGTGGGTGAAGGGGATGGGTGCATGGGGCAGCGCGAGCTATGCATCTTGTGCGGAGGCTGAGCAGCGCACCTCTCCTGTCCGCTTTTGCCTGTTTCTCGTCACGCATATCGGTTCCTGGCTTTGCGAGGGAGTCGCATGATTCTACGCCGGCATCCATCACATGTGCGCACCCACTGAGGATACTTTGCTCGCTTACCAACCCATACCTTGGCCTGCTTTTCTCCCCCCGTACTTTTTTTTGCATGCACACGTGCTCGGCTGCACCTGCATCCACGCGACGCACACGAACGCATACACGCGTGCGCAGTGCCACAGCACAGCGAAAGTTGCCCCTCCTTCCTCCGTTTTTTTCCTCTCAGACGGCCACACGCACGTACATACACCACCGCTTCGATTGGTGCTACTCACTGGCGGGGATTGGGCGATGCCATCTGCATGCGCCGCACCGCCTGCGCCCCGATTGTCCTCGTCGAAGGCAGCATCGGCCATGAAGAAGGACAGCAATGACCGCCACAGAAGCATCAACGCTGGCGGCAAGATTAAATCACATAGCGCCAGTGTAGACGATCTGCAGGAGGCAATCTTGCAGTTGCTTCCACGGCGCGCTAGTGAGGAAGATGCCGTGGCGTACATCGACGTGAACGGCCCAGTGGACTCCAATCAGACGCTCATTCGCTACGATATCCCCTACGCTCCTGGCGACCCAAGGCGGTCTCTGAGGCTGCGCAAGAGTCTCGGCCTCGGCGCTGAGGAGCGCGTCGTGGACCCGAACGTGCGGGTTGTCATTGACAGCTTCATCACGCCGCGTCGATGGGTGAATGCATCTACCGGTGTAGTTTGGGTGCAGCACGCTAGCCCGTTTCCATCCTCTCGTATTGAAGCCGCGGAAACACAGGAGCGCCTTCACGCTCAACTCCAGGCTCACCAGGCGCGCCGCACCGGCACCAGTCCCATCCGTTCGCTCCTCGTCGCTGAGTGCATGCTGGAGGTACTGCGCCAAGTGACGGCGGAGTGCTGGGAGCGTGGTCTACTGCTGCTGCACGTGCACTCTGAGCGGGTGGCAGCTCAGGCAGCCCATCGACGCCTCTTTGAGAGCCGCGTCGGCCATGCCTTCCGTCTTGCCCTAAAGGGTGAGAAGGACGTGGCGAAGGTGGAGGAGGACATTGCTGCGCTCAAGCAGCGCATCGAGCTGCTCGGCCAGGAAGAGGCAGACCTACGACGCCTATGTAGCGAGTTCGAGAAGCATGCTGAGGAGCAGGTGCTGATCGAAAACAAGGAGCACAACGATGCCCTTACAAAACTGAAGCGGGAAGGAGTGCAGAAGCGCGCACAGTTAGAGCAGCAGTTGGTGATTCCAGCGAACTTGCAGTAGTGAGAAGGCACAGAAGGTTGTGTGTGTAGGGTGGAGGAGGCGTCAGAGGAGGACCACAAGGGTGTTCGAGGGGGCGTGCGGGTGACACTCACTTTAAGAGCCGCTTCAAATCACTTTGCTTTTCCCCTTATCCGCAGCTCCTCTGCCACCACCCCGCTAGCACCATCCCGTTTGCGGCTGTCAAGGACTCGCTCTTCATTCCTTTTGATGTGCACCCCATGCGACATCTTCGGCAAGACAAGCGGGAAGGGGGAGAGGCCGCAGTCGCCGAAGGACACGTGATGGGGAAGGACAAGGGGGTAGTCACTGCATCGGTAGGAAAAGGAGGCGGCGGTGCAGCCCAGTCTTCCTCCTCCACACTTTCGCAGCCGACGAGATACCACACCGCGTCATCTCGCATACTCGATGTACGATAGCCGCATGATACGTCCCAGCGCTTCATGCGGCTTTTCTTTGCTTCCACCCCCTTTTTTTTCTGGGCGCGGCGCATTTTCTAACGGCGGAGAGGGTCTCGAGCCCCCCCCCCCCCCGCCCGCACGCCCCCGCTACCACACCATCGAAGCTGCAAAGAAAGAGTCCCGCAGGAGCGTCAGAAACACTGAGAAGGGTGCCTGGTAGTCCTCATCTACGGTGACGTGTGCCTATCCACACCTTCATGGAGAGGTGACAGGAGATGGATACCCGTTTGGGAGCGGTACGCGCGCACGTGCAAGTACCTGTAGGCGGCGGGGACCCAAAGTTAGTCTGTCGCCATTTTGGCGGCGGGGAGGGGGTCTAGGTGGATGCAGTTGCACTTGAATATGCATGCGTGTGCCTCACCCCCCCCCCTGTGACTCGCAGGCGTGACGCACGCGGTCGTGCAGTCTTTGCCCCTGGAAGTGTGTCGTGGTGTACCCGAGGAATGCCTCCCTTCTTCTCACCTCTTGCTCTCTCCCTCTCTCGCTCTGCATCTCCTGCACCTTTGCCTCCGTATTCACGCCGCCCGACAACACATCAACGCCACCTCATACGTGCGCGCGCGTGCAGTCTCGTCATGAGCGCCGAAGAAACGGCTACTACTGCTACGACGACTATTGCTAAGACTATTCCAATAGCGACCGAGCACTCCTGAGCGCGACTCGTGTGTCTCTGTCTCTCCGTCTGTGTATATCACGTAGTGCCTGGGTTCTCACACGATCCTGGCGCTCCCCTTCTCTTCCTCACCCCCCTCCCCTCATATACGTGATGTGTTGATTAGAGCTTGAATCATAGATTTCTTTCCCTCTTGACTTGGCCGCCATCCTCTTGCCACCCTCTTCCTCCCTTTACAGTGTGTGCATGCTTGGCCGACGTCCACCCACAAACGCTCACCCACCAAGGCTCTCTCCCCACCCACACACCCCTGGATCTTGTCTGTGGGTCGCCCTGGATCTCTCTTGCTTCCTCGTTGTTGCTCGTTCACGCGGCTTCTCCACACGCACACGCACACGCGCACGTGCGCTGCTCTTATCCGTGTGGACATAATTACCCGTCGCTTCCATTCTCCCATCGTAGTTCGAGTTCTCGCCTCTGCTGAGCGCCCCCGGGCTTCCATCAATCAGAGGGCCTGCTCGCCCACTCTCAATACACGCGGTGTCTCCCAACTCCCTTCACCACCATCCTCCCGCCTATCATGCTCCGTGAGGCCCGCAAACGCAAGCAGCAAGTGTGCGGCAAAATCGGACACGAAGAGTATATCTACCGCCTTAATGGCAACGCCTTTAACCATCAGGGGCTGAATCGTATACCCCCGCAAGGCGGCCTTGACCCGCATCAGCTGCCAGCAGCAGGCATCAGAGTTGGGGCGGGTGGCGCTAGGGGTGCCGGTGGGCCAAGTCGACCACCATTTGCGGTGGACGACGACGCCAACTACAGTGATGGCTGTGGCAGAGGTAGCCCCGGTGCCCCGCTAAATCCCATTCCTGGCCCACCTAACGGTATGCCCTACAAGGAGGCAGCTGCACTGTACAGTGCCCCCGAAGGCTGCAACGGCGGCACTCCACCCGGAAAAAACTATGCAGCAGCCAACTACATCTCCCCCTACGGCGGTGGTGGTGTTGCGGGTGCCCATCTGTACCCGGGCGTGTCGCCTGCCCAGCATATCGTTAGTGCATTTGCCCCCGTAATCCCAGCCCTCGCACCCGCCAAGGAGCTGCCTGCTCCCCTGCCTGCCGTGTACAGGCCAAAGCCGCCCCTCACGTTTCACACTGGCCCGGCTGCAGGCACAGGAGTGCCGCATATTTCCTTCACTCCGTTACCTCAGCATCCAGCGCCATCGCAGATGTTCTATCCTTCCAGCGAAGCCGGTACACCGGGACCTGCGGCGGCCCCGGCGCACTTATCACCCAGTGACAAAGGCGCAGGGAGACCCAATACAAGCCCGACAGTGCTGCCGCCGCTCAACTTGGACGATGACCATAGCAATGGTGGTGTCTCCTTTCCCACCCGAAATTCGCGTCCGAGCACGGGCAGAGTCGCCTTGGGAGGCGGCGGTGGCGGCGTTTTCATGAGCGGCGATGGCCTTTCTGCGGCTGAGGACCGCCAGCGGGAGAAGATGGCGGCACGCCAGCGTGCCATTGAGCTGCAGAATGAGAATGCACGGCAGATACTGGAGAAGCAGCTACGCAAGCAAGCAGAGCGGGAGCGGGAGATTCAGGAAGAACGCCTAGCCGAGGAGCGACTGCGACTTGAGCGGGAGGAAGTGGCGCGGCGGGAGCAGGCAGAGCTGGATCGCGAGAAGCGCGAGAAAGAGCTGAAAATGATGGGGTCACGCGCTGCTCAGGCAATGCTAGAGCAACAGCAGCGCGAGACGCAGCAGCGGAGAGAGGAAGAGGCAGCCGTTCGGCGCCATAGAGGGAGAACTCCGGTAGCCCCAGAAGCCCCAGAAACGGGGAAGGAGGCTCTGAAATCGACGACTCCACCGCCAGCAACCTTTGCAAGCGTAGCCTCGACCAGTCCCCCGTCGAAGAGCCCAGAGAATTACATGTTGCCACCGGCAGTGTCGTCTGCCCTACTCCCCCCAGCGTCGGCGCCTGCTTTGCCCCGCCTCGCAGACTTTAGCTTGAGCAGCGGGCTTCGCCAATCGCCGCAGCCTTTGCCGGGGCCTTACTACCACCCACCCGCCAACGTCTGGTCGCAGGCGGCTCCACTGCCCAACACAGATGCCCAATTCATTCATAGAGAGCTGCGACGCATTACCAACCTGCTCGAGGAGCAGCAGCTGCGGCAGCAACGTGCAATGGACGGCATCAAAAATGGCACCAGTCTGGCGCCGCAGCCATGGTGCACCGGAGCACTGCAACCTTCCAGCACAGCTGGGGCTGGTACGTACCTCACCACAGGCCAGCCGTCGCCTTGTATCGGTGCTGGCGGCGCCGCCCCTGTGATCGCTGCGCAGCGAAACAGCGGTACACCGTACAAGTCCTTCGTGATGGGCGGTACGCTGCCGCCACCCCCCTTTGCCACAGCAGCACAGCTAGCTTCATCCTCGTCGGACGCAGGGGCACCGTCGTCAGGTATCGGACCGTCTCCGAGGCCTCTGCCGCCGTATTCTGGCAGCTCTGCAGCCGGTAACCCGTTGAACCCGCTGTCCAGTCCCATCCTGCAGTATACCAGCTCCATCACGGACACTGAACCAGAGCTTTCCACCGAGCCGTCCCGGTTCATCGGCCCCTTCAGAGCACCGGTGACCGAGGGGCCGGGCTGCTCGGTTGCCTCCGAGTCGGGGACGACGTTTTCGGGGGTGGAGCCGATGCCGACGAAGCCACTGGCAGCGTTGGTGGACCATGCAGCTGTCACTAAACTTGACCGAGAACACGGCGTGGTGACCCCACCACCGGCGTCGACAGCTGCGTCATCTCGTCTCTCCCCAGTGTCATCGGCCTCGGTGCCTGCGCCGGCACCCTTCTCGATGCCCGAGATGAACTCCACAACGGGATCGTCAAACATGAAGAAGCTCCCCTCAGTTTGCAACAACTCCCCTCAGGAAACGGAAGGGTCGGGAACAGACGTGGACGAGGGCGGGTCAGAGGGGCGAGTGAGCGCGCCGCCGATGCCGTAAGCGGGGGAGCTGCCTATACCAACACCGCTCATGCCGGAAAGCCTCTCCTCGGCAGAGGTGGTGGAGGAGAGGCTTTCGGGTCATCTCCGCCATTTTTCCCTTTTTTTTGTTCCTTGCAACCTGCTTCTCTGTTTCTCTGACGGCTGTGCAGGTAGAGGCATGCACGGTGCAGGATGGGATGTGATGGGGAAGGGAGAGGAGAGGACGAAGGCGAAGGTGTGAAAGCGAATGCGGGTGCGTGCGATGTACTGTGCGGTCTGAGCGCTTAAGAAGGAAACGGTGCCTTCGTGGTTAGGGCATTTGAGTTCTTTGGGTCTGTGAGGGTATGCAGAGCTGGAGGGGGGGGTAGGTGTGATGCAGATTTCAAAGGCACACGCACCCACGTTATGTGTTTGTGACAGGTGTGACACTGTGTGCGGATGTGCTGATGGGATGTACGTTACTGCCAGCTCTCTTTTAAATGTGTTGTTGCTCTCGTTTTCGGTACTCTGCCTTGACTACCCCCCTGGGCATAATCCCCACGCCCTCTCTCTCCCCACTCGACTGCGCCGTTTCTTTTCTAGCCCTCTCCGTGTCTTTACCTGCTCCCCGAGGACGGTGTCTCTCTCGCTTACGCGTGTTTTGTTGCCGCAGCCCCGTACGTGGCAGCCCCCCCCCCCCCCCCCGCTCCCATCGATTGCTTCCCTATTGCATCCCCCTAGACACGTGCGAGTCTATGGATGTGCGATGAGATACGCGAACGCAGGCACATACATACGCGTGTGTGCCGATGCATATGTGAGGATGTGTGCCCGTGAGGCGGTACCGTCGATGGGCGACCATTTCTGCCTCCACGAAGGCAAGCGTGACGGGGTGGTTGGTACGATGCTATGCCTCCGTGTGCGTGCGCTTTGTTTTTATTCCTTGCGTTGCGGGGTGGCTTTGCTTCCCCCACATATCTGTTTGCTCACTGCTCCCTGCCTCTCACGCCCCGACTCGTGTGTATGCTTCTCTGTGCCTATGGGTGTGTGTATGTACATCTGCGCGCACACACGTATGTATATATGTATGCGTACGTGTGTGTGTACGCTCACTTGTTTCCCGCTGCTGTTTCAGCTGCATCGCCGCCCTCCCTCCGCCGCTCTTTCAGTTTTGAAGTTGCAGCAGCGGAGCAAACGATGGGGCACAAAAAAAAAGGGCGGTGACCGCACTGGGTGAAAGGAGAGTGGGTGGGGTCCATGCAACAAAATAAACACGATGGTGGCGGGCCGCTCTACAATGCGAGAGGGTAACGGGAAGAAGCCCGAACACTCGTAGCAGGGTGAGAGAAGGATCGACTTGAAGGTGATGCATACACACATACATTCGTACATGCATACATATATGCATATATATGTTTCTCTCTCTGTGTGTGCGTGAAAAGGAAGACGAAACTGCGTTGGATAAGCCACATGCGTGTTCTTGAAAGGCCACTTCGAAGACGTGGCAGCACTATTCGCACCGCCACGTCCATCCCCTGCATTGAGAAGTGCATGAGTAGCAACAACTCAAGCGTGCGCTGTACCTCCACTGTTCCTGTTCCCTCTTCCTCCTCAACATCGCGGGCATGTGTGCTCATGCTCATGTGTTGGGTCTCCTTTCCGTATTCTCCTGCTGCGCCTCCCAATGGTACGCCATTCACTTCTGTTTTCCTGCATTTTCTCTCTCATGCTTTCGTTGCTCTGTACCTTTCCACACAGTCATACATGCGTACACATACACGTACACGCGCGCGCACCCACCTCCACACACACATACGCACGCACGCATCGTGTCCACATCCACCCAACGTGAAACGAGGTATTGCAGTGGTAGTCAATATAGAGACATAACACGTCCTGCATGCCGTGATTGCTGCCGCCGCTGCCTCTTTCATCTCTCTCCCCTTTCCCTGATTCTCAAGCAGCACTTGGCGCGCTCGGCGCGTGCCATTCAAGCCTGCGTGCTTCCGACCGCTGTTGCCATCGCTCTCGCCTCCATTGACCTATATATATATATATATATATAATATTATATACATACGCACCCCTACCCTTGCTGGTAATTAGACACTGTGGCTGTTCCTCTTTTCTCTTAGACGCTCCTGTTTTCCTTTGTAGTGTGCTTTTGCTGTGACTCCGCTCCACCTGTGTGCGTCTGTGCGTGTGCGTGCGTCTGTGTGTGTGCGTCTGTGTGCGTGTGTGTGTGCGTGTGTGCACGTCACCAGGCTTGCCTTCCTTTCTTTTTTTTATTATTATTGGCGTCGCCATCTTTGGCGTTGCTTGTCTTCCGGTTGCGTACGCAGAGCTCTCTCCATTGACTCGTTGATTCCTATTCCTTTCTTTGTATTTTTTCGAAGATCGCACATCTGTATTTTCTTCCTCCCGCGCTTTGCCACACAACCACCGCATTCATCTCCCACAGGGACATCTCTCAATCATCACCATGGGGCCTGATGCAGTTGAAAGGGCCTACCCTGATGACGGGCACATCTTTGTGTGTGTGCGTATCCGCGACGTGCCACAGAATGCGGCTTGCTTAACCAATAACACCGCTTCTGCGACCAACACCCGCGCCTCCACGGTCTCTCGAAAGTCTGTTCTTCGCGAAGCGCAGCGGATCTGCGTTTCTGTGGTGGAAAATGTGGTGGTGATGCATGACCCCACGTCGATTGACGACGCCGCCACTGTCGCGAGGGATGGCAACAGTGTAGTTCAGATGCTGACGGACCGCGCGAACCACGCTGGTGCTGCTCGACACTCTCGCAAGACTGCTGGTGCTGGCAACGTTTCTGCCGGCCCGTCAGGCACTAACTCACGTCGGACCGTCGGCGGTGCTCGCGCCACTACTGGCGGTGCCGCCCGCCTCGTGCCCACGGGCACCGCCAACTACTACGAGTGTGATCACTGCATCGCATCGATGGAGGAGTCGCAGCTGCTTCAGATGCCGCTGATCCGCACAAGTGATTTCCTGCAGCCGCCGCCATACGGGACGCAGGAGGAGGTGTACCGGCGCACGGCGATGCACGCCGTCAAAGCCGCCATAGAAGGCATCAATTCCTGCGTCTTCGCCTACGGTCAGACGGGCAGTGGCAAGACCTACACGCTCTTCGGCGACACAACGAATATTCGCCGTGACCCCGGCGTCGTGCCGCGCACTCTGGATGACTTATTTGGCCGTCTGGAGGCGCTGAAGCAGTCGTACCAAGGCGACAAGGTGACGGACTACTCGTACCACGTGCACCTCTCCTTCTACGAGATCTACCAGAACGAGGTGTATTGCCTCTTCTCTCGCCAGGGACCACTGCGTGTGCAGTTTATTCACGATCCGACGGGAAAGAGGGAGACGATGATCATCCATGACTTGCAACAGCAGACCGTCACCTCGGCCGAGAAGGCATACCCGATGATCGAGATGGGTCTGCGCAGGCGGCAGACTGCCGAGACGGGTATGAACGCACGTAGCAGTCGCAGCCACGCCGTTCTGCAGATCCGTGTTGCCCAGTACCGTACGAATCGTGATGCCCGAGAGACGGTGGAGCACCAGGCAACGATCAATCTGGTGGACCTTGCTGGCAGCGAGCGGCAGAAGACGGCGAACACAAGCGGGACGAATCGTGCCGAGGGCATTCAGATCAACCAGTCACTCGCCACACTGGCACGCGTCATTAACGACATCGCGAGCGGGGCGAGATTTGTGAACTACCGCGACTCGCTGCTGACGATGGTGCTCAAGGACAACCTCGGTGGCAACAGCAAGACGTTTATGATCGCTAACATATCGCCCATCGCATTCAGCTACCAGGAGTCTTGCGCGACCCTCACATACGCAAAGGATGTGCGCAAGGTCCGAAACCGGCCGATGGTGAACAAGACTTTCCAGACTCGTGCAAACCTGTTGGAGCAGAATATGCTGCTAAAGCAGGAGAACGAGAAGTTGAAGGTGCAGATGGAGGCGTGGGTAAGGAGCCTGCAGGGCGGCAATTCGAACGGCTCCGTGACGGACATGATCGGCACGTTGCCTGTCCAGGGCGGCGGCATGGGTGAGGCTGGTGACTATCTGCTGCTGCCACCGCCACTGTCGATGTCGCAGAATGCGGAAGCCAAGCAGCGTCGTGCTGCCGACGCATCGCTGGTCTCAGCCGGGTGCAACGAGGCCTTCCTGACCGCTATCAGCGGCGGCCTGACAGCGCCACTGCTAATATCGTCACACCGTAAGTACACAAGCGTGGCAGGGATCGGAGGCTCGTGCGCTGAGGGTGGTGCTGTGCGTGTCTCGGCTCTGGTCAGGGAGACGATGATGTTCCCGCTGAGCCATGTGCTGCACCCGCTACCGACGATGGCTGCCGGTGATGGTTTGCACACCACCGATGAGAACGACCATGGCATCCAGGAAAGGCCACCCACCAACCTAGTGAGTACGGATGCGAGCTCACAGGGGTGTGCGGGTGCGGACGCCACGCGACGGCTGGACGCTGCAGACTCTCCTACAACGACGGCAGGGAAGGTGATGGACTTGGGTTCGCTGGTGCTGGAACGCGTGGCTCAGCGCTCGTGCGAGCAGCGGTACTATGTCCACTTCACGCCACCCACCACTGCTGAGGGCCTCTCGCGTCTCATCGACGTCCAGGTCAATGGCAAGAGCATTGGGGCGAAGGGTCGGCGTGAGCTGCACCACGGCGACGTAGTCTGCGCCTACCTTGAGGACGCGGCAAAAATGGAGGCGACTGCAGCGGAGACGGCAACAAGCGCTTGCCTGCACACCCAGAGTCTTATCTCTTTCCACTACGTCGACCTCAATGCGCTCTCGCGTAGCGCGAACGCGCACCTGACCGGCATGAACACCGCCACGCTTGGCCAGATCGCCGTCTCGGTCGATCTTCCGGCAGGCATGGAGAATCTCACATTGGAGGGTATCAAACAGTTGCAACGCGACAATGCAAAGCTCCTGGACATGGTACGCCGACAGGCAGAGACGATCGATTACCAGTGCGCCCGTGCCAGCACGTCGATGGCGCGAGCGGAGAACTTGACGGGGGGCATCTCACCGGTTGGCAGCCCTGGCTCCGTATCGCCCAACCCACGCTCGCTGGAGCAGAGTTTCTCAGCATCACTACCGCCGGAAACAACCAAGGTGGCTGCCGTTCTCGAAGCCTTTCGCCGCCTGTCTGTCTCCCCGTCCATCCGCGGTGGCTCTGTCATGCCCGCTGACCTGGAGGCGGATGAGCTGCTGCGTCGCGCGAACACGCAGAGCGAGTCGAAGCAGCACCTTGACAACGCTGTCCGCGAGAACGAGAAGCTGCATCGCACTGTCGTGTCCCGCAATGCCACTCTGGACGCTCTGGCGCGACGCCTTGCTGAGCTGGAGGCTGGAGGGCCGCTCCGTACGCTGACGAGCCCATCGCCGTCGTCTTCCTCGACGTCTTCGTCGTCGAACACCAGCCTTGTGTCTGAAGGGGACAACAATGGCGAGGCGCTGACCGGCGGGCGTGCTGATATCGAAGAGGACGACGCCAATGTATCGATGCGTTCAGGGGGAGACCGTGGCAGCTTCACATGCGTGTCCTCGCCTTCACAGATACGCGCTGTCTCTGTGCAGCGGCGGGCTGAGGAAGATGATGAGTTCCAGTCGGAGCCAATGGGAGACGGCCAGAAGCGCATCGTGTACGAGAACACTGAGGGCGCACGTGAGCGCTATCAGGCGGTGGTGCGGGAGCGAGAACAGTTCGATCGCATCCTCGAACTGGAGGCCCTCATCGGGGAGCTGCGGGAGCGAATCAGCGAGCTAGAGAGTCGGCTGCGCTTCTCCAAGGACGAGACGCTGGAGCAGCAAATGTTCCGCGAGCAGGCTGAGGCGGAGCGTGACGCACTGCTCGAGGAGCTGGCGAACGCACGTAGTGAGAACTCGGTGCTGCGCCGTGAGAACGCCAGCCTGGAAGGCTTTCTTGCCAGGGATGAGCAGGCGCTCGCGGACGCCGCGCGCCTTGCAGACGAAGAACTGGAGCGACAGACCTCCGTGCTGGCTGATCGTATCAAAGCGCTCAAGGCGCTGTCCCGCATGTGGAAGCAGCGCACCATGAAGTACATTGCGATGGGCTATGGTGCAGGTAGAGACGACAAGAACTCCGGCAGTGCTGGGGCGGCACACCTCGAAGCGATTCCATGGGACGACCTGCGCGCCGCAGAGACGGCTGCCATAGCGAAGCGGCGCCTTGGAGGGGGTGATGCGGACGCCTGTCCGGCTGATATGGCGCAGGCCATCGATGATTTTGAGAAGTCCACAACCGAGGACAACGTCCGCGCGCTCGAGTACGCGTTGCTCAACTTTGAGCAGGAAAACCAGCGGCTGCTGGACGAGATCCGGCGCATTCAGGTGGAGCTGGACGGGTACAAGGGCCTCATTGAGCGCCTCCGGTTCGAGAAGGCGGAGACGGAGAAGGCTCTGGCGGAAGCGACAGGCTCCACCGAGGACGAGCGCCACCGCATGCAGGAGCTGCTGCGTAGCACCAATACACAACTGGAGGAGGCGGAGCAAAATCTGAAGCGGACGCAGGGTCGCCTGGATGACGCGATGGAGATGTGCGAGAGCAACAAGCGCAAGGCCATGAGGAACAATGAGATGCTCTTGTCTCAGCAGAAGCGTACTATTGAGGAGCTGGAGTCGGAGCTGCGTCGCTTGCGTCGTGACCACGCAACCAAGGATGAGGAGCTGGCGAACCTGACCCGGTATATGCAGGACCGTGATGCGCTCGGCGGCGACGGCGTGGCGAAGAGCTGCGAGCTGCGTTCTCGCATCGAGGAGCTGGTCGGCGATTCAATGGAGGAGTACGAGGCGCCGAACGGGTATTCGGTGTTCCCTGCTGGATTTGAGTTTTCCGACGAGATGGTGTCGCTCATCCGAATTTGCCTCCGTATTCTGCTTGACCGCCTCAAGATGGAGTTGTACGTGTTGAACGCGCATAGCGTGCACAAATTCCAGCTTCTCATCCACGCCGTGAAGGCGCGCACGGAGGCGCATTTTCACACCTTCATGCACCAGCTGCGCGACGCCGTCTCGCAGATGTCAGGGCGCACGCTGCGGCCCGGCAGCAAGTGGGGCCTGTCCGAATCGGACGTCCTGTCAACCCTCGTTGATCACCGCCGCCGCCAGGTCGGCGACGCGCTGAGCGGTTTGCTGATCTGGTATGACCACTGGGACAGCGCCCCAAAGACGGAGCATGTCGCTTACATGGAGCTGATCCGCAATGCTGACTGCATCATGCATATGGCCCGCATTGTGCGCCGTGAAAGCCTCCTGAACACGAACGCGACGTCCACCTCGCTGATGCCGATTCCAGGCAAGAGTGGAACAAGTGACACATCGCTTCTCCCAGAGTCGGTGCGCCGCAATGATAATACTGTCAAAGGATCCTGCAAGATTCTCTCCCGCCTTGCCTCCTCCAATCGTGAGAGCAATCTGGCACGCGCTTTGAATCACTTCTCGGCGACACCGTCGCGAACAACGATGACCGGCGCTGAGGACGCTGTAGGCGCCACCCCGTGCCCAGTGGAACAGGGGGCCACCCCTTTTAGCCGAAGCGCAACCGTAGCGGCGCTGGCACTGTCACAAAGTATGATTCCCTTTAGCAGAACGGCCACTGGCACTCACACCAGCGGACACCAGCCGCCATCAGCCGCAAACCCGGAGAGCTTCTCGCTCTTCAGCCGTTGTCACTCTGGACTTCCGCGGCCGTCCGCTACGATGACGACGACAACCGGCCTCTCGCCTCAGTCGCACCCGTCACCGGCCACACCTATGCGATCCGTAAAGCAGGCTGCGAGCGGCGGCGCTGCAACGCCTGCGGCTGTGTTGGCAACCGGCGCATCGTCCGCCGCCCTATCAGCAGCCTCGCGCGCGAACTACTCGCGCATGGCCTCTGCCGGCGTGCTGCCGGTTCTGGAGGCGGACGTGGCTTATGTGGCGAGCACCGACGTGGCCGAGGCTGTGTCCATCAACACCTATAACTTTACCCGGCGCATGAACTCGGCTGCAGGGGCTGGTGAAGGCGCCGTTGCTGATAAGGGTGAGTCAATGCGTCGCCCGAGCCGCCTCTTCTCCCGATGCCATACGGCCATTTCCCACACGCAGGACAACATGCAGCAGCAGCGCGCGCTGCGCCGCCAGAACACTGCCACGCCGGCTCTGTCTAAGACTCGCACCAGCACGGGCGGGAGCGGAGCTCGCAAGCAGGTGAGCCGTGCGAAGGGAACGGAGGCGTTTGCGAGGTCGAAGACGCACTACACAGTGCCGAAATCGACCACAACTGCCAGTCGACCCAGGCGCCGCAGATCTGACGTTCGGGTTAGCACGAATAGTAGCACTCGTAGCGCCGGCAGCTTAGGCGGGGGCTCGCCACGTGCGCGGCCATCCTCGTCGTATCACAATGCGATGAGGCTCTCTGCCTTCTCCAGTATTCCCACATCAGAGCAGGCGCGCGGATCCGGCAAGGCTCGTGCAAGCATGCTAAGCAGCAACGTCACCACGAAGCCGTCTCCACCGGAAATATCGCTCCACAACCTGGATACCATGAAATCTCTGAGGGAGCGCAGCACAAGTGATGTGAACCGCCAGGCACGAACGGGCCACAAGCTCAGCTCAACTTCGAATAGGGAGGATCTTGCGAATATCAATAGCGTACGCCTGAAGAGGAGTATGACGCAGCCGGCATCGTCGTCGACTGGTGCGCGTCGAAGCACCGGCCACGTCGCCCCTTTGACGAGCGTCACTCCGGTGGTGCCGAGGCTCGATTTTGGAGCACTAGAGGGAGGAAAGCGCTGAGACACGCGTGGAGATCGGTAGCCCGATGATTCTTTTGTTCCCTTGTGTGCGTGTGCGTATGTGTCTGTGGCCGTGCTAGTGAGAAAGACGTTGAGAAAAGCGTTGAGAGGAAGGGGGAGTGTGGGCGGCAGAGAGCGAGCGAGCGAGTGGTGCGTGGTGCTGTGATCAGAAGCATACACACACACACACACACACACACGTACACGAGAACAAGCAGTCGTGATCAAGCAGCTCATCGTTTGTCGCCACCATGGCAAATACCGCTTGGCACCTTGTCGCCCCAGCTAGCGCCCAGTTTTCCTTGCCCCCTTCCCTGAACGCACACAGCCCCATGCGTGTGCGTGTGTCGGGAAGGGGGAGGGATAACGGACACACGCACGCACCCCCCCCCCCCACACACACACACCCACACACGGGGGCGTACGCTGTGGGCCGACCGGTTTAGTTTTATTTTCCTTCTTTTTGTATCTACTCGGGCTTTCATGGGTGCACCGTTCGTTACATATTTGTTTATATATATATGTGTGTTTCGCTTCTTAGCTCATTGCTTGTTGTTTGGTGCGCTGTTGTCGGGGTCGGCGTCGGTGTCCTCTGTGTGTGGGCGACAACCACCCGTCCATACCTCGGTGCTTTCCTGAGCCGCTCTTCTCCCCTCCTTTCTCTCACACACACACACACACATGCCCACACATCGATACGATAACAGCACATATATATATATATAAATACACACACATACACTAACATATATATATATATATGTATATGTATATATGTGTTAGTGTATGTGTGCGCGCGCCTCTGTCTACCTCTATTTTTTTGTTCTGTGGCGTGGCCTTGCTTACCGTTTGCTTGTACCGTCATGTTAGAGCCCATAGGTATATGCCCTCGCGCGCTTTTCTGTACCTTTTCTTCTTTCCTTGCCCTCCCCCTTTTTTTCTTGCGCTCCCCAGTGGCTGCCTACACAGACGTGCGGGCGCTCGCATCTTTGTTTGTGTGTCGTTTACTCCTTCTCTACTGCCGTCACTAGTCGTTCTCGTGGACTGCCGTGGCGACGCATACTGGAGCTGGAACACTGCCCCCCCCCCCCCCCCACACACACACACAATGTTCGCCCACACGGACACGAAACGTTCGTTGTATTAGATCCTCCCCTCGCACACGCTCAGCACCTTTCCCACCAGCCCCTCGTTCGTTCTCACTGGCTCGTGCGCGGTCACCTGTGTAAGCGGGCCCGAAGAGACAGAGCGCTTTAGAATAGGAAAAAAAGGGGGCGCTTGCAGCAGCTTTCCCCGTGCATGCGAGTCTCTCTCCTTTCCCTTGTTTCTCGTCAAGCACACTAGATGTTTTTTTTTTTTTGCTTCTCATCATTCTGTATCTACATGTACGCATACCTGCATGTGCGTATGTGTGTGTGTGTGTTTCGTGCAAGGCGTCGCCGTTATTACCGTATCCATGCCCTCGATTGTGCTCTCTCCGCCGTGCGCGTTTTCCTTGTTTTATTTCCTTATCTCGCTCATGCTGTGATGATTATGCTTTCTTGTACGCACGTGCACGGACACACACACACACATGCACACCTTTTTCTTGTCCTCGAATCATTAAACCTCTCAAACATGATCCGATACACGGAAAAACGCACATCGACACGGAGGGGAGAGGGGGGAGGGCGTGGAGTGAGGTGCCGTCACATTCTCTATCCCACAGAGACTCCGCCATACCGGGTACGGGGACATGCACAACAACAAAATGAAGATCAGTGTAGAGGAGGACGAGGAAGTGCATGAGACTTGCATGCGTGGGAAGGAGGAGGAGGAGGAGGAGGAGGAGGAGGAGGGGGGGGGGAGGAGTCCGAGAGACGGCAAGATCCTCATGGTTTTCTGCTCAGCTCTCGCACCCGTCTCATCGATTCCCTCTCTATTTCTCTCTTGTGTCGCTGCGCTTGAGATGGTCGGAGCTGGGACTTTATGCATCTCTCTCTGCTTGTGTGTGTGTGTGTGCTTCGAGAGTAGGATTGTACACCCCCCAAAAACCTCCGATGTGCCGACGCGCGGTCGTGCAACTCTTCCCTGTGACGCGTGCACGTCAACGTATAATCCGTGGTGCTCGCTGTCTCTCCCTCCTTCTCACCGTAGCGGATCCCTCCCCATGCGCCTTTTTCTCCTCGAGCGCTTCTCTCCGTTTCATCATGTCTCATTCATTGCAGCACCAATTGAAATCCGTTGCCACATGTACGTCCATGTCCGATCTAGCACATTTGCATCTCTCTCTCTCGCCCCCTTCTTTTTATTTTAAAATTGGGCTGTTCATTATCCTGACGTCCCTCTCCCCACATATCCGCCCGCACCTCTTCGCTGCCTCCCTTTCCGCTATTCAGCTGGACGTGCATTAAAAATTTCTCGTCCCCCACTCACCCCCCTTCTTTCTCAGGAAGATGGTGAAGGTCAAGAGCCTCTGCACTCTGCAGATCCCTGAGGGCGTGACCGTCGATGTGAAGGGCCGCAAGGTCACCGTCACGGGTAAGCGCGGCACCCTCACGAAGGACCTGACGCACCTGCAGCTGGACATGCGTGTAGACAAGAAGAATCGCACCTTCACGGTGATTCGCTGGTTCGGCTCCAAGATCCCGATCGCATGCCTGAACACCACCAAGGCGCACGTGCAGAACATGATCACGGGCGTGACGAAGGGCTATCGCTTCAAGGTTCGCTGCGCCTATGCTCACTTCCCGATCAACGTCTCTGTGGATGGCCAGAACATCGAGGTCCGCAACTTCCTTGGTGAGAAGCGCGTGCGCCGTCAGCTGGTGCCCAGCAGCGTGAAGGTGAGCCAGACGGACCCGTCCAAGGTTAAGGATGAGATTATCTTCGATGGCAACGACCTGGAGCAGGTGTCCCGCGAGGCGGCCGTGCTGCACCAGATGTGCCTGGTCAAGAAGAAGGATATCCGCAAGTTCCTTGACGGTATCTACGTCCAGACCAAGACCAACATCGAAGGTGTGGAATAGGGAGAGTGAACGAGCTGGCGCGTACGCAGGTGCGTCTCTTCTCTGTGCAGATGCACACGCCTTTGCGCGTTCGAGGTGCCTCCTGGGCAGCGGAGTTGTGCTTGTGCGAGTGTGGAGCTGGCACCGGGAGAGACAGGGCGATGTCGTCTGTGCGTTCGTACATGTGATGTGATTCAAGCAGAGCTGAAGAGGGTCGGGCGAGGGGGACAAGGAGGCGAGAGAGTGTTGAGTGTGGTGACGAGCACAGAACACAGGCGGCTGGATTGTGTGGCCGCGTATGTTTCTCTACCGCCAGCCCATCGTTCTCCGCGGCTTCCAGCATCTCCTACGGTTCAGGTCCTTCCACCTTCTCCAGACGAGCATACACACACACACGCGCGCGCGCAGAGAGATGCGCTGAACTCCCTTCTGCTGCTGCTTTGCTTCCCCACACGTGACAGCCAACACTACAAAGGGGGAAGTTGAACCAAAATGACGTCCAATTCTGCCACGTCCCTCCATGTCGCCCCCCGTCTCTCCAGCACTTATTTCTCTCTTCGCTTTTTCCTGTTTTCTGGGAGGGGGCTTCGGCGATGGTTCTCATGTGCGAGGGTGTTCACGTCTGCATGTATGTATGTGCACGTATGTGTGTGTGTGTGCGTGCGTGTGTGCTCAGTCATTTCTGTGTACACACATGCCCACCCACCCTCCCTCCCCCCCTGACGCACAGGGGGAAGGGGGAGGCCATCGTCTCCGAACGCCGTTCCGCGTTGTTTTCGTTTTCCTTTTGTTCGTTTTGACCACCACTACCACCACCCACCCAGCAAGGGAATCACGGCAGCGCTGCCCTCGGAGGGAGCGGGCAACGTGCGACGGCCAATGGGCGTCTTGTGTGACGATCGCTGCCGTCTCCGCCCTTGCATGAAAGATCACGCATAACGTCGCTGTACCCTCTTGGGTGGTACGCGTGGCGCGTGACACCGACGACCCACTGTGGATGGCCTCCTCCACTGAACTCTGCACACGTGGATGCAGGGGAGAGGGGGCTATGTGGCACCGGCTGCTCTCGTAGGAGACGGGCGGCAGATGCAAACGTGTGCAGGACCTGTCCACCTGCGCTACCGTCGCCTGGCTGTTCTATCTTCTCCCGCTCTCCTTCTCTCTTCTGCCCTCATTCGCGTTGGCGAACACATGCCCATCGCTGCTGCCCCATTTCTTTGACGTGCGCTTCTGCCGACACACCGTATCCTTCGTCACTTTCTCATCCAAACATACACAGTCGTGACGAGAAGACACTTGGTGGCAGGCACCCTTTCCTAGCCATTTTCCTTCAAGATGACGAAGACCAACGGTCAGAACGCAGCTCGTAAGCTTGTGCGCCTGCGCCGCCGCAACCGCTGGGCGGACAAGGGCTGGAAGCGCGCGCACACCTTCTCGGCCAAGAAGGCGAACCCCTTCGGTGGGTCGTCGCACGCCAAGGGTATTGTGCTGGAGAAGATCGGTGTCGGTGCCAAGCAGCCTAACTCCGCCATTCGTAAGTGTGTGCGTGTGCAGCTGATCAAGAACGACAAGAAGATCATCGCGTTCGTGCCGAACGATGGCTGCCTTCACTTTATCGAGGAAAACGACGAGGTGTTGGTGTCTGGTTTCGGCCGTTCTGGTCACGCCGTCGGTGATATTCCCGGCGTCCGCTTCAAGATCGTGAAGGTGTCGAACGTCGGCCTGTACGCGCTGTACCGCCAGAAGAAGGAGAAGCCGCGTACATAGAAAACTTGGGACGCATGCTCTTTCTCTCTCTTTTCGCGGGCAGATGCAAGAGAAGGACGACGAACGGCCGGGGGCGCGTGCGTGCATGCAGGCTGCTCGCTGACTTTGGTGTGTTGGCGTCTATACGTGTGCTCAGGAAATAGGCTTGCCAGCGAATTCCTGTCTTGGTGTGTGCCTGCGCCTGCCTGTCTGTGTGTGCCAGTGGGGTAGCGGAGCCCAACGAGCACTACATCTTTGACAGAGAGAGGGCAGAAGGCTGTGGTGGTGACGAGGGGGAGGTGTCCGTTGTGTGGGTCGTGTCCGTATCGCTGGAAGGCCGCGCTGCGCCACACCTATATGAGACACTCCCCGGAAGGCACTGGTGTCATTTTCCCCATCGCCTCTTCGTTTTGGATGCCGTCACCATGATGTTTGTGCCGGTACCCCCTCCCCCCACTCATACACGCATACACACACACACACACACACACACACACACACACACGCACGCACGCGCACATGTCCGCCCTCGGCTGGTGTGTCTCTCCGACTTTTTTCTTTTCTCCCGTCCTTTTGTGGTTTCTCCCTTGTGTATGATTTTCGTTTCAAAGTGAGCCAACCAAACGGAAAGCGGTGCACATGACGTGCACTGTTGCCGCTTCAGAGCTGCAAAGAGGGCTTGCCGGACCGGGGAGAAGGATCTGCGTGGACCTACGCACACGTCGTATCCTTCTGGAGATGCGTTTCTTTCGCCTCTGTGACATACCACAAGAGGATGCGAGATGGTGGGGTAAGTCTCTGTTTGGCTACGCGTCGCTTCCTCCACTTCCAGCGCACCGCGTCTGTATTTGCATATGCGAGTGAGGAGTGTGTGTGTGTGTGCTCACACCACGCAGGAAGTGCTGCAGGTGAGCGTGGCGAGCCGTCTGCCTTTCCCTGTCTCCTGCCATCCTCAACAAGGCACTCACTTGTCGCCTCTTTTTTTTTCCCCTTTACTTCTCGCGGTTTTCTTGTGGGCTCACTGGTGCGCTCGTCGTGTCTGCGGTTTCACCTCACCGACTGGCGCGGCTCCTCCTGCGCAAACATTCTCGTACTCACACGCATGTCGTTCTAAAACGCCCCCGATAAACGGCCACACAAACCCCTTTTCCTACTTTAATGCACAAGGGCACAGTGTCAGTCACTCACCTTCAAGATGACGAAGACCAACGGTCAGAACGCAGCTCGTAAGCTTGTGCGCCTGCGCCGCCGCAACCGCTGGGCGGACAAGGGCTGGAAGCGCGCGCACACCTTCTCGGCCAAGAAGGCGAACCCCTTCGGTGGGTCATCGCACGCCAAGGGTATTGTGCTGGAGAAGATCGGTGTCGGTGCCAAGCAGCCTAACTCCGCCATTCGTAAGTGTGTGCGTGTGCAGCTGATCAAGAACGACAAGAAGATCATCGCGTTCGTGCCGAACGATGGCTGCCTTCACTTTATCGAGGAAAACGACGAGGTGTTGGTATCTGGTTTCGGCCGTTCTGGTCACGCCGTCGGTGATATTCCCGGCGTCCGCTTCAAGATCGTGAAGGTGTCGAACGTCGGCCTGTACGCGCTGTACCGCCAGAAGAAGGAGAAGCCGCGTACATAGAAAACTTGGGATGCATGCTCTTTCTCTCTCTTTTCGCGGGCAGATGCAAGAGAAGGACGACGAACGGCCGGGGGCGCGTGCGTGCATGCGACCACGTTGTGGCCTTGCACGACATGTAAGCACACATTGTGCTTGACATGGCGCGGAGGAGAGGGAGGTGATGGTGACTTGCGGTCGCGTCGTGTAGTCTCCTGCGCCGCTGCCGCCGCCAAAGTCGTCTTTCGCTTACTTTGATGCTTTTCTCTTCATTTTCTCTCATTTTACGGTTCCCCGAGAAAAAAAAAATATCACGCGCGATCGATGAGATCGTGACGCATCCTTCCCCACACAGAATCGACGTGCCGCGGTGGTTTATGCACGCGCAGCGTTGGAAGAGGGGGAGATGGGAGACGGATACCGCCCCGCGGTGGCTTTAACTCCTCGGAAGAAAAGTGTCTACGACACTGACGCGCGCGTTCTCTCTCTAGTTATGCGTGTATTTTCTTATGCACGGTTACCTGTGATACGTGCAGGCAATGACCTTCTCTACTCGCTTTCTCTCCCTGTCGCCTTCCCACTTGCCCCTCTTCCCCCCCATCCGTTAACTCACACACACACACACACACACACGTTCGCGTGCGCGCCACTGCTCATGGAGTGTCCACACGTGCGCTCACCCATCTCGGACTTCTTTTCAGTGGTGTAAGAAAGTGAACCCACGCAAACGGTGACGCAATCCAATCCAACACTGTCTTCTTCCCTCACCAACGTACTCCGTGTGCTCTGCACGCGCCCTCACCCCATCAACGACTCTGCCCCTCCCTCCCACCCACCCACACACACACGCACACGACCGCCGAAGAGTTCAGAACGTTTTTTCCACTCGGAGGCCTAAAAAACTCGTCACCCTTGTATTCGAGCTTTCCCTCCCCTGTCGAGTGAGCGAGACACACACGCGAAGAAGCACACGCCGTCGCGGCTCCCGCTACTCAGACAGAGGTACACCGCCTGTTGCGCGACGTACGTACTGACAGGGACAGACGCTTGCAAAGAGAAGAAGCGGAGGACACCGCCGACACCTGCTCAAAGCAAAGACTTCCTTCAGATAGGGCACAAATAGAGAGAGAGAGACTGTGTGTGCGCTGAACTCCGGCGCCTGAAGGCAGCACGAGGCTTATCAGAGAGAACACTGCACCTAAAGCGTGTGCGTTAGCCGGCTTGTGTGCGTTCTCGCCGTTCTGGGGGGTGTCTGTAAGGTGTCTCCTGTCTCTCCAGTCCACTGCTCATCGTGACCGCCACCTTGCCCCCCTCCCCCACTCTCCCCCCTCCTTCTCCCCCCTCCCTCTTCCCGCCTCAGTAAATCGGACCTTCTTTTTCTTGGCGCGTCTCCCCTACCTTCTTGCCGCACAGTCCCGTGCTAGTTTGTGAACTTCTCTTTCTGCCCATCACGCCACTCCTCTCCCGGAAGCGACAACGGAAAAGAGAGGGAAGAGGTGCCCAGCCACGCAGTGGGGGCTCCCACAACAGAAAACTTCAAGAGAAGATTAGTGAGGTTGGCGTGCTGCGTATGGGAAGCGTGCACGTGCGTTCGTGCTGATACGTCCTCGTTGGGAGCTGCTCGGCACGCATCCAAGGCATACGATTGTTTTTGTTTCAGCTTTCGGTTCCTTTATTTTCAGGGCACATTCGCTGTGCTTGGCACCGTCACCCACGCGCTCCTCACCCCCACTCCCTCTTTCGGAGAGAAAGGCAAGCACACGTGTATCTTCCTGTAGGTGTGGTCCTTTCCTTAGTTTCTCTTCCGCCCTTGTTCGTGGTCGACTCCTACCCTGTATCGCTCCTTGTGCAGGTTGCTGCCGGTGGCGGTGCGAGAGGTTTTTAATTGGGAGTTGGTATGCATTGTTACGCGGCCCACGTTTTTCGGTCTCGCTTTCTCTTCGACGCATCGTCTGTTTTCTGAACGCCGAAAAAGAGTCCGAGACAGTACGGAGCAACACGGAAAGAAGTGAGGGAACGACGAGTCCATTGGTTGCTGGGGTTGATCAAGCCAAGGACCTGCCGCCCCTCCTCCTCTCACCCTCCACCAGCGTAACGCATTAAACACTGTCGATGGTCGGTGCAGGTCTCCTTTTTTTCTCTTATCCCCCTTCCCCCCTGCATCCGCTTGCGTGTAAGTGCACATACTCTTTTAATACGGAAGACGAAGCGCGTGGCTTGCTTTTGTGCGTGTCGTGACGCGGTTCCTTCGGCGAAGACCCGCTAAACGGAGCCCGTCCCTTGCCCCTCCGTCCCTCCCCCCCTTTTGTGTGTTTCTCGTCGGTGCCTGTCCGTCGTGCCTCGCTGGCGTCGAAACGGCGAGACGGAAGTGGTACACACACACACACAGACACACACACACACACACACACACACACACACACACACACACACACACAGACACACACACACAGAGAGAGAGAGCGAGGATAACCATAAAAAAGAAAATGACCAGCCGGTACGAGCGGCAGGAGAAGATCGGCGAGGGCACCTACGGCGTGGTGTACAAGGCCCGAGACACGTCCACTGCCGCTACGGTTGCATTGAAGCGCATTCGGCTTGACTCCGAGGAGGAGGGCGTGCCGTGCACCGCCATTCGCGAGATTTCCCTGTTGAAGGAGCTGCGACATGAGAATATTGTGAAGCTGCTGGATGTATGCCACAGCGAGCACCGCCTGACCATTGTCTTCGAGTATTTAGATTTAGACTTGAAGAAGTATCTCGACCGTGAGAACGGCAATCTTGATGCGGCAACGATCCAGCACTTCATGCGCGACCTGCTGCGCGGTGTTGCCTTCTGCCACCAGCGCAGTGTCCTGCATCGCGATCTGAAGCCGCAGAATCTTCTGATTTCCCGCGACAAGGAGCTGAAGCTAGGCGATTTCGGTCTTGGTCGTACGTTCGCGATCCCAGTGCGCAAGTTCACCAACGAAGTGGTGACGCTGTGGTACCGACCGCCCGATGTTCTGCTCGGCTCGATGCAATATGGACCGCCGGTGGACGTGTGGTCTGTCGGGTGCATCTTCTCGGAGATGGCCACCGGGACGCCGCTTTTCGCTGGGAAGAACGATGCCGACCAGCTCATGCGGATCTTCCGCTTCCTCGGCACACCGAACAACCGAGTCTGGCCGTCCATGAACCAGTACCCGAACTCGAACAACATGCTGTCGCAGCCAGAGTTTTTGCAGAACTTCGAGCCGGAATGGAGCAACGTGCTCGGCTCCGTTCCGGGGTACGAGAAGCTGGGCTGCGCTGGCGTCGACTTGCTAGAAAAACTTCTTCGCTACGAGCCGTCGGAGCGCATTACCGCAGCAGACGCGTTAAATCACCCGTACTTTAGCGTCGAGTTTTAGCTACGCGAATAACACGGCACTATCTTTGTGCGTCCCTCTCCCTCTGTGTGCTGGCAGCAACGAAGAATTCGGGGTGGGGGAGGCCTGCGTAGCGTATACGTATGCCTGCTCGAGGCCAGTCGCAGGTGGGGGTGCTGGTTTTCTTGGTCTGTGGTCTCCACACTTGGCTTTTGTCTTCCCAGATGTTGTGCCCTCATCTTGACGCAGACGCATCTCCATGCGCTGCTTAAAGGAGGCGGTGTTGGTGGTGGGCGATGCCCTACAGTTTTCCATTCTTGCTGTCTCTCTCTCTCCCTCTTCTGCGCGAGTGCTGTTGTCCTCCTTCCTCCGCTTCCCCCGCTGCGTCCCTGTTCCAGTTTTCTCATTGTCACGCACTCGGTCGCGTGTAGTTTCTCATGTTGTTCTCCGAGTGCACGTCTGTGCCTGCTGATGTCGATGCTGTGCGGGCGTGCGTGTGATGGTTTTTTTATTATTTGTTCCGGGTGTCGCTCTTTTCGGGGGTTGGGGAGGAGCCGGTGCTGTCGGTCTGGCGATGGTGATTCGCCCCCTTCCCCTCGTTGGTGGTCCTCACTCCTGTTCTCTACACGGCTGTCCACGTTAATATGTTCGCTCTCTCTTTTTTTGTTTTCTCTCCTGATGATGCTGAATTCGTCGTCTCGCGCACAACAGTGTGCCTCCTCTCCCTTTCCTCGGGTGTACGTGTGCTTCCATGAGTAGCGATGCGTGATGACGCCTGTCTGACCCCTCGTCCTCTCCTCACCCGCACACGACTGCGCGCGTGCTGACCCCCCCCCTCTCCCACTCTGTAGTCAGACTCTTGCGAAGACCGCCGTCGCCTAACGAGAGCGTCTCTGCTCACCTCACTCCCAGGAAAGGGCGAGCGAGAAGAAGTGAGCGAAGAAAACGAAAAACTATTTGCCTTCACAGCGCTTACCCACACGTATTGATACACAAGCGCGCAACAGCAACCGTCACCGTGCGCCGGAATACCGAGGCCCAGGCTGGCGTCGACATGCAGACACACGCAGACGCAGGGGCGATGCCAAACCACAGGGACGACGTAGACAGGTTACATGACTGCACTGGATTTTTCCTCCTCCTAAAATGCGCACCTGTCTCACAAGCATGCTCGTGCTGCCGCGCATGGGGGGGGTGAGGATGTGCCCTACCGGGCGTTGGTGTCATCCGCTGCTGCTGC